>WNWU01016307.1:4853-25391 GCA_012654045.1 Ptyas mucosa | reverse complement strand
AAAAAAAGCCCAGAAACTAGTGAATTGTGATTTCACTGAACTAGGGCTGCATAAAACCTTGGTTTACGTAGGTAGAACCTGGCTAAAGAGAAATACGCATAAAACCTACGAAAAAGAAAGAAATATATATATATTTCACTAAACGAACTGTTGTTGTAAGTCGAGGACTACCTGTAAAAGGAACTCACCAAGGACTTTGTGTCCTTGACTTTCAGCTTGTCATCCTCCTACTTAAACACCAGCTGGGGACAAATACAAGCTGAGAACAGGCTGGCACGTGTGTCAAAATGGATTATGCAAGTGGAATAAATATATTTATTTAGAGAGTGCGTAAGACTTGGCGCAAAAATTTTACACTGGGCTGTTTCCCTTTTAACATGATTTGATTTGATTTATTGTTTGCTTCTGTGAAATGCAACCCGCAGTCACTTTATTTGAATTGGGTGGCTCTAACAGCCCACGAAATAAAAATTAAATAGAATATAGTCTAGGCGCCATCCTGCTGACAGCAGCACACAAACCCTAAGTCTAATTTCCAAGGCAAATTGCACGGTCTTCGGGGGAGGGAGGAGGGCAAACGTGAATAATGTATGATTATTTGTAGCAGCGGTCTGGCTTCCTCTGAATTTTATTTGGGCAAATGGGCCGGAAATGTAGAGACAATGAACTTGGGAGGGACGACATTCCTGAGTTCGCATCGCGTCATGTATGAATAATAAGCTAACCGAAGCAGAATGAGTGGATTTGCACAAAGAATCACTCCTAAACATGTTGCGAGAATGGAGCCGGGTTTAGGAGAAACTAAACTTGGTCTCACCCTTAAAGAGGTTTCTCTGGATCCTGGTTTCTTCCTTGGGGGTCCTTGGTGCTCTCTGAGCTTGGTGGTTTTCTTGCAGACGTTTCATGACCCAACTAGGTAACATCATCAGTGCTAGAGGGGGTTTGCATGAAGGAGGAGGAGGAGAAGGATGGCGACTGCGGGGTTCTTTGTGCTGATGATGTTATTTTATTTATTTTATTTTATTTTTTATTTTTTATTTGATTTATATGCCGCCCTTCTCCGGAGACTCAGGGCGGCTTACAAGGTGCTAAGCAATAGCCTTCCTACTTTTGTATATTTATACAAAGTCAGCTTATTGCCCACACAATCTGGGTCCTCATTTTACCTACCTTAGAAAGGATGGAAGGCTGAGTCAACCTTGAGCCTGGTGGGATTCGAACTTGCAGGAATTGCAAGCAGCAGATGTTAATAGATGTTAATAACAGGGTGCTTTAAACCACTGTACTACAGGCTCTGTAGTTACCTAGTTGGGTCATGAAATGTCTGCAGGAAAACAATCAAGCTCAGAGAGCATCACAGTTCAACCCTGAGTACAAACATTCCCTTCTATCCAAACCACTTGTATCTAAAAAAAAAAGAACAAAACCCACTCTCTCCTAGCACTGATGAAGTTACCTAGTTCGGTCATAAAACATCTGCAAGAAAAGCACCGATGAGTTAAATTTGGATGACGTGAATTAAATTCAAATGATGTAACTCCGACAGGGCTGCTTTTGAACTGGCTGTTTTCGATCGGAAGACTCTCCAGAATTTGTTCCCTATGATTCTAACTTGTACCTTTTAATCTAAAAAGGTAAATTATCTCATCGGTCCGCTTTAGGGGTCGCTGATTTCTCCCAAACCGGACTATCCCAGTGGAAGTCCTGTAGGCCTGTCTTTTTCAACTTTGCTAGCTTTAAGAGGTTTGGACTTCAACTCCCAGCATTCTGCAACCAGCAGAGCAGAGCAAGCTGTGGAATTCTGGGAGTTGAAGTCCACAGGTCTTAATGTTGCTGAGGTTGGACACCTCCGGGTTAAATGGATGATATTTTCTCCATAGAATGAGGATCTTCAACAGTTCAGTTTAGGATCCCAAACCTTTGCCTTCCTATTCTGTAGTGGTTGCCTCTAACGGTTGCCTCTTTACGGTGTTGACCGTAAAAGAGAACAACAAACAAACAAACAAACAAACAAACAAACAAACAAAAAAGAGTGGGGGGGAATAATGTTGTTTTACACACAGTTTGTTGTGTGGACTTCCAACTCCCAGTCGGAACTGTGGAGTCTGCACCGTCGGATCTGAGTGGACTTCACCTCCCAGAATTCTGGGAGCTGGCTGGAGAATTCTGGGAATTGAAGTCCACATGTTTTAAAGCTGCCATGTTTGAGAAACACTGCTCTAGATCAGAGTTCCTCAACCTAGGAAGGGGAGGGGGGGAAGAGGGGATGATTTTGTGGGAGGGGCAAATCTACGCGCACAAACGCCCACGACATTTGTGTGACGCTCACGTGAGTGGGGCTGCAAGCACCCATGACGAAGCTCGCACGAGAGGGACCACACGCTCCCACAACAATGCGCATACCAGGTGTGGGACCCCGGATTAGAGTTCTCTAACCTTTCCGAGCGGAGCCATGAGTGCTCACACCGGTGGGGCTCTGAGCCCCACAACGCTCGCACAAGTGGGGCTGTGCATGCACACACACGCGCCAGCCAGCCAGTCACACGGACCCGTTGCAAATAGGCCACACGCCGGTAGTGGGCCGCGGCCCGCAGGGTGGGGACTTTTTCTTATAGACACCCCAAACATCTCATGAGGCAGGAGCGCCTACCTTGTCCGAGCCATGACGTTGGTCTTCTTCGGTTGTTGATTAACCGGACTCCCCATGGTGCCATTTTTCAGGGACCCCTTCCGAGCCAGCTCTCGCTGTTTCTCTGCAGGACAAAGACAGACACGGAGAAAGAGAATTTAGGCAGGCAGCCTCTCCTTTGGAAGCAAACTGCAGGGCAATATGAGCCGGAGTTTGCCCTGGGAATGCAAACACAATTATTTGGAAGTGAACAACATCTTTGGAGTTATAACCAATATATAACCAGTAATAACAATATTTACCGTTTCCCCGAAAATAAGACCTAGCATGGGTTTTTATATGTGTGCCTAATATAAGCCCTACCCCCCCCAAAAATAAGCCCTACTCAAGAGCCTGTGCAGCCGGCTGGCAGCCAATTCCATCTGGTTGCTCGTGGTGCCATGGCCATGAGATGAAGCGGGGGTGTGGAGCTGCCCCACGTACCCCATATCAGCTTACCTTAGGGCCACTGCAACCTGGCACCTCCCTCACGGTGGCAGCATTATCAGCCACGTGCAGCAGGAGCCCACGTGGCTGCCGGTCCACTTATTCTGCTTGCTCGTGGTCGCAACGAAGCTGCAGGCCGAGTGGTGTGCCGTTCAACCCCCGGCCTCGCGGTGGCAGCACTGGCACACTATATGGCCTCCTGCCCCCGCCGCAAGCAAACAGAAGAAGTGGGTCCCCCTGTTGTGACCCAGGCCCACGTAGTTAATATTAAATGCAAAACAGTTCCAAAAAACAAACAGATTTCATTAAAACAGCTGAGAATTAACTCATTCTCAGCGTATTCCAAATGAAATGAAAGCAAAGTCCTCAAAACACCGGTCTTCAGTTTATCTCAGACCTTGGGATAATTAGGCAAACTGCCAAAGGCTTTTCTTAGCAACAGTTCAGGAACAGAAGACGCTGACAAGAAAGAAATAGAGCCAAACACAAAGCAAATCTCTCAACGGTTGTTTTCCAGCAAAGAGCCCAAGAGCCGTTGCTGGTCTTTTAAGCCTTATGGGAGGGGCCAATCATCTCCAGGCCTTACTCTCGAGTCGTCCTCTCTGCTTTAGCTGCTGCTGCCTTCTGGCAGCTCTTCTCATACGTGCACTAGGAACAGGTTTCTCCTGTTCCTCTGCCTCTCTGCTGTCAGCCTCTGAGGCGCTGGAGTCCGCACATCACTCCCCGATGACCCTGGCCCCATCTCTGCCTCCAACGCAGAGCCCTCATCCGGAACTTCCTCAGCCTCCAGGACTGGCCCATATTCTTCCTCAGCCTCATCGCTGCCTGACTCCGCTGCCAGCTCCGCAGGCTGCTGGCAGACCACAACACCCCCGTACAGGGGGAAAAAAATAAGGCACCCCATGAAAATAAATCCTAGGGCTTACTTTGGCACCCAAAAGAAAATAAGACCCTGTCTTGTTTTAGGGGAAACATGGTATTTGTGACATAAACTAGGATGGGCAGCTTCTGTCCCAGAAGGATCTCCAACTACACAGCTGAAAGGGTATTCCAGGTTGTGTGAGTGTGTGGAGCAAACGGAGGTTGCATCAGGACACTACTGTGTGCACATCTAACTTTTGTATTGCAGCTAGTCCTTGAGTTACGACCACAAATGAACCCAACATTTTTGTTCCTATCGAGACATTTGTTAGGTGAGTTTGGTCCCCTTTTACGACCATTCTTGCCATAGTTGCTAAGTAAATTACTGCAGGTGTTAAAGTTAGTAACACAGTTAAGTGAATCTACCTTCCCCATTGACTTTGCTTGCGGGATGCCGGAACACTGTGACCGTCATAAGTATGAGTCTTCGTCTGAATTTTGATCACGTGAGCACGAGGATGCTGCAACGGTTGTTAAGTGTGATAAAAATGTCCTACATTACCTGGCCCTGATGATGTTACCTAGTCTGGGTAATGAAACATCCGCAAGCCCTTAAGTTACTTTTTTCAATACCATCGTAACTTCGAACGGTCACTAAATGAGTCGAGGTCCCCCATCTGTACGGGGAGGTTGAGCTTTTTGCACTACATAATAGATTACAGGATTGATGGTTGTTGGCCACCCAGGTTTAGACTGTCTAATCTTTTCGAAAGACAAAGAAAAGAAAGCAAACAGAAGGGGACTAAAATTAATTAGCTGGCTTGCAGTAATAGACCTAAATTCCTGTAAATTTTAAGAGCCTGGAGATGCGGTTCGATGGGAATAATGTCCTCTTCCAGCCCATCCATCCATCAGGAAGAAACGGCAGCAGTTAAATCAGTTTCTGAAGGGCTGATTGATCTCACCGCATTCCTGGGGAAGCAATGAAAGGCCCTCTGAAGAAGCAGATCGATGGATTGACAGGAAGGGAAATTGCCTGGCTCCGTTCATCTTCCCCACTTCGCTTATTGAATGGAGCCAAATGAAGACAGGAGCCTTTGGACTTCCTGCCTTTGAAGAACCGTTAAAAACTCCTTAAAAAGTGTTTTTTTGTTCCATACAGCATCAACCTTGTGAACTCTCCAAGTTTCCTCTTTCTGCTACGTATTCAAAATGGACAGTGATTAATAATATCCTGTTTCCCCCAAAATAAGAACATCCCCGGATAATAAACCCAATCGCGCAATAAGGCCAAGCGCTTATTTCAGGGTTCAAAAAAAATATAAGACAGGGTCTTATTTTCGGGGAAACACAGTATATATAATTGCTGCATGTCCCTGAAAAGAAGACCGGGTCTTATATTATTTTTTGTTCCAAAAGATACATTAGGGCTTATTTTCTGGTTAGATCTTATTTTGGGGGAAATCCAGTACCGAAAGCGTCGGTCTGGCTGATGATCTTAAGTGGGGCTTATATTGGGGTAGGGCTTATATTATGAGCATTCTGAAAAATCATGGTGGATCTTAATTTTCCAGTTGGGTCTTATTTTCGGCAAAACATGGCATGTGGGTATGTATAGGGCTGTGATGGCAAACCTATGGCACGCTTGCCACAGGTGGCATGCATAGCCATATCAGTGGGCACGCCAGCTCAGCTCTGGTGCGCAGGCACACACCAGCCAGCTGATTTTCAGGCTGTCTGGGCCCATCAGAAGTAGGGAAACAGGCTGTTTCCTGCCTCCGGAGGGCCTCTCTAGGAGTCACTGGAGGCTGGGGACAGCAAAAAACATCACTTCCTGTCCAACTGGGAGTTGGGAAATGGGCCATTTCAGGCCTCCGGAGGGCCTCCGAGGGGGTGGGGAAGGCTGTTTTCGCCTCCCCAGATGCATAGAGAGGGTATGGAGCCAGGTGAGAAGGAAAAACGAGTCTACTGGGCCATCACGTACCAGTAGCGGGGGGGGGAGGGGGGATGCACGCACATACACAGGGCAGGACGCATAGAATTATGGGTGTGGGCATGTGCACACAAACCTGCCCCGCCCCTCCCGGCATGTGCTGGCAAAAAGGTTAGCCATCACTGGTATAGGGCATAAGTATATGTGTGTTATGTATGTATTGGGTAGATATATTCTTTCTTTTGAAAGCAAATGAAAATGAACAGAATTTCATTTTTAATGTGGGCCAGTGTGCTCACAGTTAAAAAAATGACAATAAAGTTATGTTAAAGTTAATTTAAAAAGTGTTTGCAACCTACATCTGGTCACTAAATCTGAAGCCGGGCGCCGAATCTGCCCGGCTCCTTGGGTCTCCGAGGAGCTGAGGGAGATGAAGCGCCGTAAAAGCCGCCTAGAGAGTGGTTGGAGGGCTAGTTGCTCCGAATCCGACCGAACACTAGTTAGGTCTCATATTAAGACCTATCTAGTGGCGATAAAAGCGGCAAAGTGTAACTACTTTTCCGCTCTTGTTGCATCGGCAGATAATCGCCCAGCCGCCTTGTTTAGGGTGACTCGCTCCCTCCTACATCAGGGAGCGCGGGAGGACCCCTTGCAAGGGCAGGCTGAGGATTCTGCACAGTATCTGCACGATAAAATCGCTCAGATTCGGGAGGCTTGGACTCTGACTGGGTAGATCCCGGCGGGGTGACTGAGGCCGGTCTTGAGAATGTCATCTGGGACGAGTTCGACCCTGTGACTCCAGAGGATGTGGACAGGATCCTGGGGAGGTTAAACGCAACCACATGTTTATTGGACCCGTGTCCCTCCTGGTTGGTACTGGCCACCCGGGAGGTAACACAAGGCTGGCTCCAGAGAATTATAAATGCTTCTCTGAGGGAGGGGTTCTTGCCTCCTGCCTTGAAAGAAGCGGTGGTGAGGCCCCTCCTCAAGAAGCCTTCTCTGGACCTGGCTGTCCTGGCAAACTACTGTCCGGTCTCCAACCTTCACTTTATTGCAAAGGTTGTGGAGAGTGTGGTTGCGCGACAGCTCCCACAGTACCTGGATGAAACCGTCTATCTAGATCCGTGCCAGTCCGGCTTCAGGCCTGGGTACAGCACGGAGACGGCATTGGTCGCATTGGTAGATGATTTACCAATCTACCAATCAACATCTCCTGTCCCTGGAGGGCCTGGGACAGGGGTTGTTCCTCTGTTCTGGTCCTGTTAGACCTCTCAGCGGCTTTTGAAACCATGGTATCATGCTGCGCCGGTTGGGGGGATTGGGAATGGGAGGCACCGTGCTGCGGTGGTTCTCCTCCTATCTCTCTGACCGGTCGCAGTCTGTGTTGGCAGGGGGGCAGAGGTTGACCTCGAGGCGCCTTGCTTGTGGGGTGCCGCAAGGGTCAGTCCTCTCGCCGCTCCTGTTCAACATTTATGTGAAGCCGCTGGGTGAGATCATCTGTGGCTTTGGGGTGCGATGCCATCTATATGCTGATGATACTCAGCTGTACATCTCCACCCCAGACCACCCCAATGATGCCCTCGAAGTGATGTCCCAGTGTCTGGAGGCTGTGCGGGTCTGGATGGGGAAGAACAGGCTTCGACTCAACCCTTCCAAGACCGAGTGCTGTGGATACCGGCGTCCCGATATAGCCAGCTGGTGTCATCGCTGGCTATTGGGGGTGAGTCATTGACCCCCACAGAGGGGGCTTGCAACTTGGGTGTCCTCCTGGACACATGGCTGTCTTTAGAAGAGCATATGATGGCCATGGCCAGGGGGGCTTTTTATCAGGTTCGCCTGATACGCCAGTTGCGCCCCTTTCTGGATCGGGACTCCTTATGCACGGTCACCCATGCCCTCGTTACGTCTCGCCTGGACTACTGCAACGCTCTCTACATGGGGCTCCCCTTGAGGAGCACCCGGAGGCTCCAACTGGTTCAGAATGCGGCCGCGCGGGTGATTATGGGAGCGACGTGGCGCTCCCATGTAACACCTCTCCTCTGCAAGCTGCATTGGCTCCCGTTGGTCTTCCGGGTGCGCTTCAAGGTATTGGTTCTCACCTTCAAAGCGCTCCATGGCTTAGGGCCAGGGTATCTACGAGACCGCCTGCTGCTACCGATAACCTCCCACCGGCCAATACGCTCTCACAGAGAGGGCCTCCTCAGGGTGCCGTCGGTCGAGCAATGTTGACTGGTGGCCCCCAGGGGGAGAGCCTTCTCTGTGGGGGCACCCGCCCTATGGAATGAGCTACCTCCTGGAATACGACTGATCCCGGACCTCCGGACATTCCGTAAGGCCCTGAAGACATATCTATTTCATCAAGCCGGCCTAGCCTAAATAGTTTTTTAATGGGATTTTAATTTTATAAGATTTGGGATTT
Organism: Ptyas mucosa; assembly: GCA_012654045.1. NCBI lineage: Eukaryota > Metazoa > Chordata > Lepidosauria > Squamata > Colubridae > Ptyas > Ptyas mucosa. The sequence goes on along the minus strand of WNWU01016307.1, from coordinate 17,063 downwards.
TAAATTGGGAGGCCGATTGATTTAATTTATTTTTAATTATCTTAACTTTTGTACTGTATGTATTTTTAATTCTGGCTGTTCATCGCCCTGAGTCCCTTCTGGGAGAAGGGCGGGATACAAATTAAATTAAAACTAAACTAAAACTAAAACTAGGATATATAACAGCTGCACGACTCATGGTTTTAATACTGAACAAGCTACATCATCATCTTCTGTTCATCTCAGCCACTCATTGAGGGCTAGAAAAAAAACCCAGAGATGGGAACATGATGTTCCTAAGGCTTCTTCAAGTCAGGCCATACAAACAGTCTTCAACTTACAGCAGCTTGTTTAGTGACTGTTTGAAGTTACAACGTACTATCGTTTTTCACATGTACGAGCAAGGCAGCATCCTCGTGGTCACGGGATCACAATCCTGACACTTGGCAACTGGCTCATATGCAGTATGTCACGGTTGCACTGTCCCGGGGTCATGTGATCATCTTTTGTGACCTTCTGAGAAGCAACAGAGAAGCCTGAAAAGTGCTTTTTCAGGAGGCAACTGGACTTTCTTGGTTTTTTGTCTCTGAAGATGTTTCACTTCTCATCCAAAAAGCTTCTTCAGCTCTGACTGGAAGATGGAGAATGGAAGGATTTATGTTCCTTGCAGATAGCTGGTCATTTGCGTCCTTTTGGAGGGTCTTTGAAGCACTTGGAGGTTTCTCTGTGTTCTCAGGGTCACCTGAGTGGTGTAAACGGTTCCTGTAGTCTGCAATTTTTTTCCTCTGGAAATCCATTCCTACTCCCACATCATTTGAAGGGTGTTCATCCCAAAGTGCATGGCTTAACGTCTGTAGAAATTCTCCGTCATCCATGCCATGGTTGTCCCAAAGGGGCTTTATCAGGAGGCAACTGGACTTTCTTTGAGACAACCAACTGAAACTTTGGGCCAACCATGACCTGGATGACGGAGAATCTCTAGTCTAGACTTAATGAGGAAGCCTGATTCATTTAACCATGTTCCTAACGTAAGAGCTGCAGTGATTCACTTAACAAGTGTGGGAAGAAAAGTCATAAAATACGGCAAAACTCTCTTAACAAATATCTCGATTAGCAATGGAAATTTTGCCCTCCACTTTCCATAAGTAGAGGACAAAGGGGGAGTCATATGACACAGGGACATTGCCACCATCATAAATGCGAGTTGGTTGCAGGAATTCTGATCGTGTGATCAGGGGAGGCTGCAAGTGTCATAAGTATGAAAAATGGGCCACAATTACATTTTCAGGGCCGTTATAACTTTGAACTGTTAGTAAATGAACTGTTGAAAGTTGAAGGAAAGTTTTGGTGTATTCGGGTCTTTTCCCGTGTAAGAGTGAGAGTATCTTGGCGACGTTTCGACGAGGTCCCACTCGTCATCTTCAGGCTGGTGTCTTCAGTTTCGTGCTTGTACGAGGAAAGTGTGATAGGAGATGCTGCGGTGTCATGTGTTATCTTGGGTCGTGTTCTGTCCCCGTCTCCCACACACACACACACACACACACCCCAAAGGGTTAAATAATTGTTTCAAAACAGTCAAAGGTTTGTTATCAAAACTTGGCAGCAACGCAGCAGCTGCCTGCCAAGAGCTTTTACTTCAAGAAGGAGGGGTTATTCCTCCACCAGATAACACAGAAATACAAACAGTTTAAAGTAGTCCAGTAACAGAAATCCACAACAGATGAGGCTTTGTTTGTCCAAAAGTGCAAGTGACTCACCAGAATTTTTGCTTTGTCCGTCACAGAGCTGGAATGGCCATCACGCTCCCTTATATAGCCTGTGGGGTGTGGTCCAGTGACTCAGCTCAATCTCTGGCATGCCTCTCATCTGCTGTGACGGTTTAGCACGCCGATGCTGGCGTGGATCCAGCCACAACTTGTCTCCCTCATCACTCTCTGACAGATCGGAGTCACCTGGCTCCTGGCCAATCTCCTCTCCTTCGGCTGACACCTGAGGAATTGCCAGAGAGGAGGGGCCGGGGGAGGGAGGCCTGGCCGGCTCCTCTCCTTCATGTTCGGAGCCTTCTTCCTCCGATACGATGGGCTCGGGGGTCGGAGCCACAACAGGTCCAGTGTCCTCTTGTTGAACACTTCAACAAGAGAATAATCATGGAAGCCATCAAAATAGAGAAACACCCCCATAACATGAATAAACGTGACGATACCTCCCACCTACCGGACATCTGGAAACTAGCCCTAGTCAACAGAAGAGTCCCAGCCATGGAGATTAACACCGGACTCAAGATAACACATGACACCACCATCAATCCTCCTCACCAGATTCAAACCCAAACCCATCCCATAGACCCGTGATGGTGAACCTATGGCATGGGTGCTACAGGTGGCACACGGAGCCATATCTGTGGGCACGCGAGCGTTGCCCTACCTCAGTCCAGCATGCATGTGTGTGCTGGCCAACTGATTTTTGGGCCTTCTGGGCCCACTGGAAGTCGGGAAACGGGCTGTTTCCGGGCCTCCGGAGGACCTCGGGGGGGGGGGAGGCTGTTTTCGCCTTCCCCAGGCTCCTACAAAGGTTCTGGAGCCTGGGGAGGGCAAAAAAGTGGGACCTTTTTGCCATCGCGTGCCAAAAGCGGGTGGAGAGCGGGGTGTGTGTGTCACGCATGCTTGAGTGGGGGGATGGGGTGCATTGAATTATGGGTGTGGGGATGCATGCGTGCAATCCCCCCCACTACCCCTGCTTTTGGCACGCGATGGCAAAAAGGTTAGCCATCACTACCATAGATGAAATACAACCACCATCCTGAAGCCAGACCACGGCGGCATCACCAGCTGCTGTACCCCCCTCTGATCCCCACACAAAGCAAACTGACACACGCCATAAACACATGGCAAGACCTCAAACTCGAAGCCAAACCAAAGCCCGGGATGTGGCATCATAGCCATTTGCTCAGGACATTTCATCAAAAAACTCAGGATATCACAACACTAGAACTCAGGATGTTAACACACAGCCCATTACCCAGATCGTTAAAACACAGAAGACTAATGGGCACACATCAAGGACCTCACCCACACAGGATGTTATGAAACAGCTGACTAATCTGCAAACATCAATTCCATCAACTAATCAAGATGTAACAACACAGGAAACCAACCCGCTCACAGCAACAAAGCCAGCACCCCACACCTCCCCATCAGTATTTATAGAGAGACGGCAGCTCCGATCATGCTTTCCTCGCACAAGCACGAAGCCGAAGACACCAGCCTGAAGATCACGAGTGGGACCTGGTCGAAACGTCGCCGAGATACTCTCAATCTTACACGGGAAAAGACCCAAATGCACCGAAACTTGCATACACACACACACACACACACACACGTTTATATTTATGTACATGTTTACTTCTCTTCTGTCAATGTTCCCATCATATGTTAAATGTTTAAGAGACATTGTGATCCAGAGAAATGGTTTGTACATCTTAAAGGGTCGCTTTTATTCCTGCGTTTCTCAAAAAAATACGACCTACTCAAAAAGTAAGTCCTAGCTTGATTTTTACATGTGCGCCCAATATAAGCCCTACTCCTAAAATAAGCCCTAATTAAAACCCTGCCCACTCCAGGGTGTACAGGTCAAAATTAAGCTAGGGTTTGGGTGTGGGTGGTGGAACTGCCCTACTACTTACCTTCGGATAATTACAGCCAGGCTTGACACACCTTGGCCCATTTTTCTGCAGCCGACAAGGCTTTCCTGAAGGCCTCTCTATCAATCCGGAGCTCTGTTATCGGCTGCAGAGGCCTTCAGGAATGCCTTGCTGGCCTTGCTGGATGAAGAAGTTCCTGAAGGCCTCTGACAGCGAAAAGGAGGCCGGGGGCAACACGCACAATGAGGTGAGTCAGTGGATAAACCCCCCCCAAAATAAGACCTGGGTGCCCTTTTTGGTGGCACAAAAAATATAAGACAGGGTCTTATTTTCAGGGAAACACAGGTAGAACCCTTCAACACTTTCTCAGACTGGGGAAGGCAAGCAGGGGTAGGAGGCAAATCTAAAGAGGCTTGTGTGCCAGTGTCTGCTGCGGTGGTTTGAACCCCCTCCTTCCACCGATCTGTCAGCAGGTATCTCTGCGGTGCGGTGCCTTCTCAGTTGACTCGCTTCTGTCCCCTCGGTGCTGCCTTCATGGAAATGCACGAAAATCAGCCTCGTCCTTTCCTTCCTCGGTTTAGCCTTTGGCCACATACTGTGGCTTAATTATAGATTTTCAGAGCGTAGCTGCCATGTTAATTATTCATGGTCTCATCTCAGCTCAGCCAAGTCAGATGCAGCATCCAAGCAAAAATCTACGAAGCTAAAACTTACGGTGAACGGTTGCAGGAATTGGGTATGTCTCATCTATTGAAGAGAAGGACCAGGGGTTTACAGTTTACAGATTAACAGAGTTGGAAGGGACCTTGTAGGTCATCTAGTCCAACCCCCCGCCCAAGCAGGAGACCCTACACCATTTCTGACGGATGGCAGTCCAGCCTCTTCTTGAAAGCTTCCAGGGATGAAGCTCCCACAACTTCCGCAGGCAACTTCTGTTTATTGTTTATTTATTGGTTCAATTTATATGCCGCCCTCCTCTAGAAACTCAGAGCGGCTTACAGTGTGTTAAGCAGTAGCCTTCATACTTTTGTATATACCTGCTTAGTAGGGCTTTCGGCCCCCCCAAGCGGTGTTCTTTTTTATACAAAGTCAGTTTATTGCCCCCGCAATCCGGGTCCTCATTTTACCCACCTCAGAAGGATGGAAGGCTGAGTCAACCTTGAGCCTGGTGACATTCGAACTTGCAGTAATTGCAGGCAGCTGGTGCTACTTAACAGCACTTTAGTCTGCTGCGCCACCAAGGCTCCTGTTCCATGGGTTGATTGTTCTCACTGTCAGAAAATTCCTTCTTATTTCCAGGTTGAATCTCTCCTTGGTCAGTTTCCTTCCATTATTCCTTGTCTGGCCTTCAGGTGCTTTGGAAACATGATAGCAGTCTTCCAATATTTGTTAATGTCAACTTATTTTCCAAAGCTCCTGGCAGGACAAGAAACAATGGACGGAAACTGTTCCCCTGGTTAATTGTTAGGAATTTTCTCCTGAATTCTAGGTTGCTTCTCCCCTTGGTTAGAGAGGAGCAACTTTGGAATTCAGGAGAAAATTCCCAACCATGAGAACAGTTTGTCTTCAAGAAGTTGTGGGGGCTCCATCACGGGATGCTTTTAGGAAGAGACTGGACAGCCATTTATTAGAAATAGTATAGGTCTCCTGCGAGAGCAGGGGGTTGGAATAGATTACCTCGAAGGTCCCTTCTAAGTTTTGTTACTGTTACTTAATTAAATATTAGTGAGAGTTCTCCATTGTCAAAAATACTAATTATATCTTTGTCTCTTCCTCAGTCAAGGGAAATGAGCGGGAGATAAGAAAGGCATGCAAGATGTGCTCGATTTAGATCTCTTGTGGGCACGCAGGGGCTCATGACCTATGATGCATTTGACCCCTCCCTCGGGCTCAGCCTGGTCCTCTCCTACAACAACAGTCACTCTGCTCTGACCTTCCTGCTACTTAAGGCATTGTTCTCCAGTGACTACGGAGCCCATCCTCCTGTGCTTTTGTTCAACTTCTGAACATCTATGGCCGTGATGGCAAACCTATGGGACGCGTGTCACAGGCGGCACATGGAGCCATATCAGTGGGCACGTGAGCTCAGCTTGCCAGCTGATTTTCAGGCCTTCTGGGCCTACTGGAAGTAGGGAAACAGGCTGTTTCCTGCCTCCAGAGGGCCTGAGGGATGTAGGGAAGGCCCGTTTTTCTCTCTCCCCAGGCTCCAGGGCTTTTCTAGGAGCCTGGGAAGGGCGAAAAACAGGTCTACTGAGCCCACCGTGCCATCACGTGACAAAAGCAGGGGGAGCCCTATGTACATGTGCAGGGGGCGGGGCGCATAGAATTATGGGTGGGGCACTTGCGCGCGCGCTCCCCCGCTTTTGGCATGCGATGGCAAAAAGGTTAGCCATCACTGATCTATGGAGATTCTCAATCATCCAGGTCATGGTTGTCCCAAGGATTGGGTTTTTTTCCCCAAAAGGCAATTCAACTTTCTTGCTTGTTTTTGTTTTTCCTCTGATGATGATTCGCTTTCAGAATCGAAGAAGCTCCTTTGGAGGAGAAGCGAGATGGTTTCAAAGGGAAAAGAAAAAAACTAACCAAGTGCAGTTGCCTTTTTGGAAAAAGCTCCTTTGGGTTCAGCTTCTGGAAGAGCAAACTGAAGGGCAGAAATTTCTGGATAAAGCTACTCTTCTAAGAGAACTTTTCCTAACAAAACCCGCACGTCACTATGACTTCACGCCTCTTTAAAAGTTCCTTGCAGTTTCATTTTGAAAAGCCTTATTCTCATTTTTCCCCCTCCCTGGTTGGGTGGGGAAGAATAGCCACCCTCAATAATCCTGTTTTTCTTTCTTCTTCCTTTTCTTTTTTTAGACCGTCATCGCTCGTATTTCTGAGCTGGGGTTAAAATACAATATAAATCTCCCTGCTCCCTCCCCATCCCTCCTCTTCCTTTTGAACAGGCCGTATCCTTCAATTCTTATATTCCAATAAAAAGTCCGCCCACCATATATCTTTATTCTACTTAACTCATGCTAGACCATGAACTCTCTGAGCCAATGTTCTTTCTTACTTTTCAAAGTAAAACGGAGAGGCCCCATTGTACCAGACCTGCCTACCGTTCCATCTTTAGTAAATATCTTTATTTCCAACTGGGACGCAATTGCATTTAAAAGGTTGCATGGATGAACCTTGCTACACGTTGATTAAGCATGTTGGAGTAGAATATATTTCCAGCTACAGGTAGTCCTCGACTTACAACAGTTCTTTTAGTGACCGCTCAAAGTTACAGATTCGTTGAAAGTTCACTTTCAAGGAGAAACTTCCTAACAGTGAGGACAATTAAGCAGTGGAACAGCTTGTCACCAGACGTTGTGAGTGCTTCATCACTGCAGGTTTTTAAGAAGAGACTGGACAGTCGCTTGTCTGAAATGGTCCAGGTCCGTGATGGCGAACCTATGACACACGTGGCCATATCGGTAGGCATGTGAGCTCAGCTCCGGTGCATGCCAGCTGATTTTCGGGCCTTCTGGGCCCATCAGAAGTAGGGAAACAGGCTGTTTCCCGCCCCCAGGGGGGCGGGGGGGGGGGGGGGGAAGGCCCATTTTTCTCTCTCCCCAGCCTCCAGAGCCTAGAGCCGTAATGGTGAACCTATGGCATGCGTGCCACAGGTGGCACGTGGAGCCATATCGGTGGGCACGCGAGCATTGCCCTAGCACAGCTCCGGTGCGCATGCACGTGCCAGCCAGCTGATTTTCAGGCCTTCTGGGCTCACCAGAAGTCGGGAAACAGGCTGTTTCCGGCCTCTGGAGGGCCTCCAGCGGGGTGGGGAAGCCCGTTTTTCGCCCTCCCCAGGCTCCAAGAAAGCCTCTGAAGCCTGGGGAGGGCGAAAAACAGGCCTACCGGGCCCACTGTGCCACCGCATGCCAAAAGCAGGGGTCGCGCGCAGAGGGCTGCGGCGCATTGAATTATGGATGTGGGCACATGCGTGCGCGACCCCGCCATGCTCCCCCTGCTTTTGGCACAGGACGGCAAAAAAGTTAGCCATCACTGGCCTAGAGCAAAAAACGGGCCTTCCGGTCCCACGAGAAGTTGGCAAATGGGCCGGTTTTGGCCTCTGGAGGGCCTCCGGGGGGTGAGGGGGAGAGGCAGTTTTCGTCCTCCCCAGACTCCTAGAAAGGCTCTGGAGGCTGGGGAGAGCAAAAAATCGGCTTACCGTGCCATCGCGTGGGGAGGTCGCACATGCATGGCGCATAGAATTATGGGCGTGGGAACATGCACGTGTGACACCCCCCCCCGGCCCGCTTCTGGCATGCGATGGCAAAAAGGTTAGCCGTCACTGGTCTAGGTTCTCCTGCTTGAGCAGGGGGCTGGACTAGAAGACCTCCAAGTTCCTTTCCAGCTCTGTTCTATTCCAATTCTGAAAAAAGGGACTTACGATCCTTTTTTTCACACTTAACAGCCTGTGGTCACATGATCAAAATTCGGACCTTGGGCAACTGCCTCGTATTATTGACCGCTGCCGTGTCCCACGTCATCCCCTTTTGTGACCTCCTGACAAGCAAAGCTGATGGGGAAGCCAGATTCACACTTAACGACCCATGTTATTAACTTAACAACCGCAGTGATTCACTTAACAAGGGTGGCAAGAAAAGGTCGCAAAACGGGGCAAAATTCACTTAAATGTCTCGCTTAGCAACAGAAATATTGGGCTCGATTGTAGTCGTAAATTGAGGACTACTCCCCATACTGGTCTATGACGCAGATCACTTAGATAGTGGTCTCGTTTTCTTCCATCCATTGGCACCATTTTTGAAGCCTGTTTTTCCCCCCTTGCCGTCATCTCATTTGGCTTTCCAGTCTTTGAATTAATCAGTGGAATGGCTGCCCTCCAGACCAGGGGTGAAATCCAGCAGGTTCTAACAGGTTCTGGAGAACCGGTAGCGGAAATTTTGAGTAGTTCGGAGACCCGACAAATACTACCTCTGGCTGGCCCCAGAGTGGGTTTGGAATGGAGATTTTGCAATATCCTTCCTCCAGGAGTGGGGAGGGAATGGGGATTTTGCAGTATTCTTCCCCTGCCACGCCCAAAGAACCGGTAGGGAAAAATTTTGGATTTCACCCCTGCTCCAGACGTTATGGGTGCTCCTTCACTGGAGGCTTTCAAGAAGATGTTGGACAGCCAGTTGTGTGAGGAATGAAGTTCCCTGAGGATGGGCTCCAGCACGAGTCCGAAAATTCAGAAGGCTAAACCTCTGGTCCCCATGACTGACTCTGATTGGATCCTGCAACCATTTGTTTGATTCAGTAGTCCATCTGCATTTCAAAGACACAGGTCGCTCTTTTGAAGACAGCAAAGTCTACATTTTGGAGAGGGAAGACCACTGGTTTGAGAAGAGGGGTCAAAGAGACCATCGGTGTCCAAAATGAAGAGCCCTCCTTCGACAGAAGGGGAGGGAAATCACATCATCTATCTCCAGTCTACAACACGGTCCTTTCAGCAGTTCCAAGAAGGCTCCACAGTCATTTGCAACCCTCAGGTGACCCTGAGGACACAAATAAATCTCTAAGTGGCATCAACGACCCTCTAAAAGGAGGCAAATTAGCAGCTGAATGCAAGGAGTATAAATCCTTCCATTCCCCACCATCCAGTCAGAACTGAAGAAGCTTCTGGGATGAGAAGCGAAACGCCTTCAATGAAAAACCGAGAAAGTCCAGTTGCCTCTTGAAAAAAGCACCTTTGGAACAACCATGACCTGGATGGTGGAGAATCTCCGTAGACATTTCTCTGAAATGGTATAAGGTTCCCTGCTTGAGCAGGGGGTTGGACTAGAAGACCTCCAAGGTCCCTCCCAACCAGTGGTGAAATCTAAAATTTGTTACTACTGGTTCTGTGGGCATGGCTTGGTAGTGATGGGGTAATATGACTGGGTGGGTGTGGCCAATTTTTTTTTAACTTTTAAAACCATTTTTTCAGCGAAGAGGTTGCAAAAAATGCTTTCAAAAGGCTCTGACGATCCCTAACTTTTTTAAAAAGCCTCTGCCGATCAGGCAACTCAGCTGGGATCATCAGAGGTGTTTAAAAGAAAAAAGTTTTTTTTTCTTTTAAAAGCCTCTGATGATCCCAGCTGAGTTGCCTGATCGCAAGAGGCTTTTTTTGGTAACTTTTAAAAGCATTTTTTCCACCGAAGAGGTTGTAGAAAAAATGCTTTTAAAAGTAAAAAAAAAAAAGCGGGCAGGGATTTTTGCTACCAGTTCTCCGAACCACCCGCCTCCATCGCTACTCAATCGGGCGATCCGGTCCGAACCGGGAGCATTTCACCCCTGCTTCCAACCCTATTATTCTATGCTCTTTGCACTGGACGGGTGGATAAAATCCCACTAACTTCTCATGAGTGTCCTTTCCAGGACGTCCAAGGTCCATTGTAATCTAGTTGTAGCTGCTCATGCCAACATCCTCAGCCCCCACATGGATTTAGCAAGGAAGGATAGTTGCCCCTGGGCTTACGAAGACCTTGGAAGATGTTCTACCATAACTTCACAATGGGTTTCCAGAGGCACACATTTCTTTCAATTATTCATACGAGCTCGTAGCCAGCGGCCGAGACTTTTTAATCTTCTTGCAACACGCAATTGGGCCGTCTCTCTCTGAGAATTATATCGCCTGCCAGCTTCTGACTGCAACACGTCCTTTCTTTGATAAACCTCCAAGCTCTTTCCTCATCTCAAGCGCTGCCGTTTGTTGCTCCAATCGGTTTTGACTTGGGGGATTCCTACAAGCTTCTGTTCGTTGCAAATGTTCCCGGGCAGCAACCCAAAAATAGGCTACAAACACAGGGGCCGGGAAGACTGCAGGAACCCCAAGTGGCTTTTCCAAAGGAGCGCGTCCATTTAAACTGAAGTTTGTTTTCCAAGGCTAATCCTGTCCTAAGGCTCATATTGCTTCTTGTTTCCCGCTGTTAGTCAAACAACAGAATAACGGAAAAACAGAGCTGGAAGGGACCTCGGAGGTCCTCTAGTCCAACCCTCTGCTCAAGCAGGAGGCCCTCAACCATTCCGTACAAATGGTTGTCCAGCCTCTTCTTAGAAAACCTTCAGTGATGGAGCAGCGCCTACCACCTCTGGAGGCAAATATTCACTACCCAAATAGGCATGAAGGGGCGGGATTTTGTAGTGTTGCTTGGAAACATCAATACAGACACATAGCCTGCCTAGGTGGCTCAGTGGCTAAGACACTGAGCTTGCCGACCAGAAAGGTCAGCAGTTTGGCAGTTTGAATCCCTAGTACAGGTCTCCTGCGTGAGCAGGGGGTTGGACTAGATGACCTCCAAGGTGCCTTCCAACTCTGTTACTGTTACAGGTTTTTTTTGCTATGCAGCCGATAACATGTTAGATGCTAGCTAAAGAACCTGAATGGTTTTCAGCAAACATTAAGCAAATTGCATAATATAGAATATAGAATAGAGTAACAGAGTTGGAAGGGACCTTGGAGGTCTTCTAGTCCAACCCCCTGCTTAGGCAGGAAACCCTACACCACTTCAGACAAATGGTTATCCAACATCTTCTTAAAAATTTCCAGTGTTGGGGCATTCACAACTTCTGGTGGGAAGCTGTTCCACTGGTTAATTGTTCTCACTGTCAGGAAATTTCTCCTTAGTTCTAAGTTGCTTCTCTCCTTGATTAGTTTCCACCCATTGCTTCTTCTCCTACCTTCTGGTGCTTTGGAGAATAGCTTGACTCCCTCTTCTTTGTAGCATCTCCTGAGATATTGGAAGACTGCTATCCTGTCTAACCTAGTCCTTCTTTTCATTAAACTAGACAAACCCAGTTCCTGCAACCGTTCTTCCTATGTTTTAGCCTCCAGTCCCCTAATCCTCTTTGTTGCTCTTCTCTGCACTCTTTCTAGAGTCTCAACATCTTTTTTTACATCGTGGCGACCATAACTGGATGCAGGATTCCAAGTGTGGCCTTACCCAGGCCTTATAAAGTGGCATTAAGACTTCAAGTGATCTTGATTCTATCCCTCTTTTAATGCAGCCTAGAACTGCGTTGGCTTTTTTGGCAGCTGTATTTGGCAGTAATGCTAACGGGAGGCCTGGATCTGAAAAGGAATATATCGAAGACCGAGGCTCTGGGTTTGACAGGGTAAACGAAGGGAAAGGATGCACGTTTTACATAAGTGATGAAACATTAGAGCAAAAGGGATGATTTTGTGCACCTTGGTAAACAGACGGAGAAATATGAAGATGTGCAAAGGATGGTAAAAGAGGTAATGGGTGTTATGAGATTTATTGCAAGGAATTAATGCTTGTTGATAGAAGTGCAAAAAGCTGTTTGTGGGAGCTTCTGCCATTTTGATATATGGAAATGAAGGCCAGGTACCACAGGGAAAAAACCCCATAAAAAGTTAAGTTGACTAACATGGAGTGTTCGAAGCGGATGTGTAAAAGGAGCAGAATTAATGGCTTTCTGAAGGAACGTGGCTTGAATGCAAAAATCAAGTAACCGATTCGAAAGAAAATACGCGTGATTCGGTCATAGACCAAGAACATATCATGTAACAGCATATATATATATATATATATATATATATATATATATATATATAT
>WNWU01016288.1:1235-19630 GCA_012654045.1 Ptyas mucosa | reverse complement strand
CCCATTCCAGGGGAAGGATACTGCAAAATCCCCATTCCCACCCATTCCAGGGGAAGGATACTGCAAAATCCCCATTCCCACCCCACTCCTGGGGGAAGGATATTGCAAAATCTCCATTCCCACCAACTCCAGGGGGAGGATACTGCAGAATCCCCATTCCATCCCCACTCCAGGGGAAGGATATTGCAAAATCTCCATTCCCACCCCACTCCGGGGCCAGCCAGAGATGGTATTTGCAGGTTCTCTAAACTACTCAAAATTTCCTCTACCAGTTCTCCAAATCCTGTCAGAACCTGCTGGATTTCACCCCGGTCTCATCTCCACCCAAACAGGGACACAAAGATTATTGCTAGCTTTTTAAATCAACTCCATTGCTTTTTAAAACAGTTTGATCTGCCTATTATTACCACAACACTTTTTTTCCCCGCACTGAAACACCCGTAAAGAAGATTTATTTCTTGCTCGCTTAGCAACCTGAAATGGAGAATACTGAACGTGCACATTATGCTAAGTATGGCTTAAAGGTAGTTCGTGAATTAAGCCACAATTGACTAGGCTTTTGCAACCTGCTACGCCATAAACCATGGGTTATAAATCACAACTAGCGTTCCTTTACTCAGAAGGTAAAACCAGAGTCTGATATTTAAAATTGAGAGTTGTATATTGTAAATAATATATTTTATGATGCTTTTAATGGCATAAATGAGGTTGGAGGACTGACTAAGCAAATCAAAAGGCAATAAGCTCTTGAAAGGGGAAAAATCCACCATCTCTCATTCAAGCAATCCCCGTTAGTACACAGCAGACAATGATGGCTTGCAGTTTATATGCTGAAGCCATAGTCAATTTATAGTTCCTGTCCTAGATTTTAACTACCTTCCCTATAGCTTAGTCAACAAACTATGATTAAACAAGTCACGGCTTAGAGCAAGAAGCACCCCCCCCAAAAAATTGAGATGACCATCACATTCCAAATAAGGCAAAGTTATAAAGAAGCAGGAATTACAAGAACCGTCTGCTCGTGGACACATGCACCTTTTTACTGAAATCTTTATTTATAATCCCGCTCGAGATTACTCCTGCCTTCGAAGCTTAATTGATTGAAAATTAGCAATTATGTGAGATAGAATCCCTGCTCTGCTCGTAATTCTTTGATGCCTGTTTTAGGCACCTTGTTTAAATGTGTTCATTCCCTCGGATTTATAATAGCCGCGTACACCGCACGCTCATTCCGCCTGCAATTGCTTGCTGCTTTATTGTTTTGTGATCGCTCTTCTACTGCTGCTTTTTTTATGGAGACCGCTGTTTGCTGAAAATTTAAAGCCGTTATCCTAATTGCTGCTAGATTTCTACCTTTCCTGCACTACCTTTGATGCTTTAACTGGAGGGGTGGGGGGAAAGCCCCTAGAACCGTGATGGCGAACCAGGCGGCACGCGTAGCCATATCAGTGGGCACGCGAGTTCAGCTCCTGCACACATGCGCGCCCTGGCCAGCTGATTTTCGGGTCTTCTGGGACCATCAGAAGTAGGGAAACAGGCTGTTTCCTGCCTCGGAGGGTCGGGGGGGGGCGTTTTTCTTTCTCCCTGGCTCCAGGGCCTCTCTAGGAGTCTGGGGAGGGTGAAAACAGCCTTCCCCACCCCACCCTACCCCCGGAGGTCCTCCGGAGGCCAAAAACGGCCCATTTGACCACTTCCAGTGGGACTGGAAGTGGTCAAACGGGCTGTTTTCGGACTCCGGAGGACCTCCGTAATATGGCAAAGGAAAGAAAGTCAGATGAATAATATGGCAAAGGTAAAAAGTCCGATAAATTCCACTCTTACTAATGCACAGGGAGCAATTCTCATGTTAGCCCCCATTAACAAAAGTATACATTAACTGAAGTATAGGTAACCACAAAGCTGACACAGGAAACTTAGCTAGCTTTACGGAAAACTATGAACTAGTGATAGAAAATAAGTTACTTAGAATAGCGGCAAGGGGAGGGCAATGAAGACATCAATATGTAACCATTCATAATCTGACAAAATGTATATTAACCATATATAGAAAAATTGCTTTCCTTGCATCTTATACCCCGTACTGTTATGGTATAAAAGCTTCTGTATCATAACCCTTCGGGGTTCAGACTTGCAAGTACAAACTGCTTCTGAACCGTGCACAATAAACTGTCTCTGGCTGACCCAGGAATGTTGTTCAGTCTCATCATTCCATAACATCCAAGGGGTGGGGAAGGCTGTTTTCACCCTCCCCTGACTCCTAGAGAGGCCCTGGAGGCTAGGGACAGCAAAAAAAAGGGCCTTCCGGTCCCACCGGAAGTTGTTAAACGGACTGTTTTCGGCCTCCGGAGGACCTCTAGGGGTGTGGGGAAGGCTGTTTTCGCCCTCCCCAGACTCCTAGAGAGACCCTGGAACCAGGTTAGAAAGAAAAATGGGCCTACTGGGCCATCGCATGCCAGGAGTGGGGGGAGGGGGTCACACGCGCATATGTGGGGGTGGGGCGTATAGAATTATGAGTGTGGGCATGTGCGTGCATGACCCCCCCGCATCCTGGCACACGATGGCAAAAAGGCCATGCCCTAGAACATGGTTAAGAATGTTTCAATGAATTAAGAAACATTTCTCATCATTACAGGCTGTAAATGAATATCGGATGGGTGACTGCGAATATTAAAATGCAATCGGATTAGGCAAAAGAATGGTCGCCCAGAGTTTCTGAAACATTCGATCCTTTTGGTGCCGTCAGGCATCATTTTGACGCAAGGATTATTCAGATGCTATTTGCACCTATAAATTTTGTGGCCAAGTTGAAGGAAAACCCATAATCTGAATATTAATCAGAATAATTCAATTGTATCCTTTGGTGTGGAGAGCCATTGCTTGCTTAGGGCTGTTGTCCCATGAGACCATATCCTTCTGAGGTAAACGCTTCACAACAGACCAGCAGCCTTATCTATATAATCAGCTAGGGCAAGGATGTCAAACTCAAGGCTCTGGGGCCGGATCCAGCCAGCAGGATGCTTAGATATGGCCCGTGGTAAAATCCCACTCCAGGGGAAGGATACTGCAAAATCTCCATTATCACCCCATTCCAGGGGAAGGATACTGCAAAATCTCCATTCCCTCCCCACTCCAGGGGAAGGATACTATAAAATCCCCATTCCCTCCCCAGTCCTGGGGGAAAGATACTGCAAAATCTCCATTCCCACCACACTCTGGGGCCAGCCAGAGGTGGTATTTGCCGGTTCTCCGAACTGCTCAAAATTTGCGCTACTGGTTCTCCAGAAAGGTTCAGAACCTGCTGGATTTCACGCCTGGATCTGGCCCACAGGGCTGCACTGGAAACAGCAAAGGATCAGCCCGCGGTGCCTCTATCAGGGAAAATGGAGCTCGTGGCCCTCACAAGCTCCGTTTTTGCTGGCAGAGGGTGGCGGAGGATTGCGGGAGGCCGTTGCAGCCGAAAACGGAGCTTGGGAGCTTGTTTTTGCTGGCAGAGCACTCAGGCCACCACAGGCACCCCCGACACGAGTGACATCGAGCTGGCCATGCCCCCCGTGGCCCCCTAAGATCAAACACAGCCGTGATGCGGCCCTCAATGAAATCAAGTTTGACACCCCTGAGTTAGGATTTTATACAGGGGTGGGCTTCAAAAATTTTAGCAAGGGGCTCGATTGCTGGGTGAGCGTGGCCTAGTCAGCCTCCTGCACCATGGCGGGGGGGGCATTTGTGCCCTCCCCGGGCTCCAGAGGCTTTTCTCGAGCCTCCGGGAGGGCAAAAACGGCCTCCCCAGGCTCCGGAGGCCCTCACTAGGCCCCTTTTTCACCCTCCCTGAGCCTCAGTGCACGCCCTGCACTTACCTGCATCCAAAACGGGCCACATGGGGACTCCTGGGAGGGGCAAGGTGGACGGGGCCAGCCAGGAGTGGGATTTGGGGGTTCCCCAAACTGCACAGAATCTTAGCTAGAGGTTTTCCCGAACCTCTGTGAACCCCCAGCAGTCCACCCTGGTTTTATATAGGTAAGCTGTTGATTAGCATGCAAGAAAAGAATAGAAGTGAATTGACAGTATTTGTCAACCCTTTGAGGTAGTTCAGCTCAAGCAACAGGTCACAAGAAATAGTGCAACTAGACCTCATTGTTATACGGCTTGGCAATGGAAATTTCGGGTCCAACTTTGGTGGTAAATCAAGGACGGTACCTAAAGGTGTTTTTTTTTCAAGAGGCAACTGGACTTTCTTGTTTTTCTTCGAAGACGTTTTGCTTCTCATCCAAGAAGCTTCTTCAGTTCTGAGAGGATGGTGGGGAATGGAAGGATTTATGTTCCTTGCAGGCAGCTGGTCATTTGCATTCTTTTAGAGAGTCGTTGAAGCCCCTTGGAGGTTTATTTGTGTCCTTCCATTCCCCACCATCCAGTCAGAGTTGAAGAAGCTTCTTGGATGAGAAGCAAAACATCTTCGAAGAAAAAACAAGAAAGTCCAGTTGCCTCTTGAAAACAGCACCTTTGGCACAACCATGACCTGGACAACTGAGAAGCTCCATAGACATTTACCTATACTGTAATTATTTATTTATTTATTTAAATTTGATTTATATGCCGCCCTTCTCCAAAGACTCAGGGTGGCTTACAATGCGTTAAGCAATAGCCTTCATACTTTTGTATATTTATACAAAGTCAGCTTATTGCCCCCACAAACTGGGTCCTCATTTAACCTACCTTAGAAAGGATGGAAGGCTGAGTCAACCTTGAGCCTGGTGAGATTCGAACTTACAGTAATTGCAGACAGCTGGTGTTGATCACTATGCTTTTAGTCTGCTGAGCTAAACCAGGCTCCTATTCATGTCTGGGGGATGGTTACGGCGAAATCTGCATTTGATGGGGTTTTTTTTCTTTGAAGACATTTTGCTTCTCATCCAAGAAGCTTCTTCAACTCTTCTTGGATGAGAAGCAAAACGTCTTCAAAGAAAAACCCAAGAAAGTCCAGTTGCCTCCTGAAAAAGCACCATTGGGACAACCATGACCTGGATGATTGAGAATCTCTACAGACTTTGTAATTTTTTTTTCTTTCTTAACTCATTTTCCCTTTCAGCTGCTTCACTTTCCACAGAATTGCTTCATGACATCAATCCAGCAAGACCTCAATTCACCTCCATTTAATGATCACCCTCTGGATTACAGCTATCATATCTGCACCTTCTAAAATGTCATCCTTAGACCCATGCATTTTGGGGGCATTATAAACTGTCCATCTCTTCGGGAGGAAAGAGCAAAGCATCAGCACTCAAGAGGGTAAGTCTACTTAAGAATACCAGTCGCAATGGCAATTATATACCTCTCTATAGAGCTTTACAGCCCTCTCTGAGCAGTTCTGGGTTTTTTTGTTTTTTTACGGAGTCAGCATCTTGCTCCCACAACAATCTGGGTCCTCGTTTTACCGACCTTGGAAAGGATGGAAGTCTGAGTCAACCTTGAGCCAGTCAGGATCGAACTGTTGGCAGTCGGCAGAATTAGCCTGTAATAGTGTATTCTAACCACAGGGAGGGAGGGAGGGAGGAAGGAAGAAAGGAAAGAAATGGAAAGAGGAGAAGGAGGAGAAGGAGAAGGAGGAGAAAAAGGAGCAATAGCAATAACTATAGCACTTATATACTGCTTCACAATGCTTTTACAGCCCTCTCTAAGCAGTTTACAGAGTCAGCCTCTTGCCCCCAACAATCTGGGTCCTCATTTTACTGACCTCGGAAAGGATGGAAGGCTGAGTCAACCTTGAGCTGGTCAGGATCGAACTGCTGGCAGTTGGCAGAATTAGCCTGTAATACTGCATTCTAACCACAGGGAGGGAGGGAGGGAGGATGGAAGGAAGGAAGGAAGGAAGGAAGGAAGAGCAATAGCACTTAGACTTATATACCACTTCACAGTGCTTTACAGCCCTCTCTAAGCAGTTTAAAGAGTCAGCCTATTGCCCCCAACAATCTGGGTCCTCATTTTACCAACCTCAGAAAGGATGGATGGTTGAGTCAACTTCAAGCTCAATGAACTGTTGTAAGTCGAGAACTACCTGTATTTGTTTTCTGGAAGGTTTTGTCACCTCTTGTCTCTCCTAGGCCAAATTAGAAACGATCCATCTTTTCTCCCCTCCACCCTCCAAAGAATTGGAGAGAAAAGATTAGAAAAGTTTCTAATCGTCTCCTTTCCGCGGACATATTTTCCTGTCAAAGAGAGTACCAATCCGTTCGGAATGATTTGAGGTTCAATGGCGTACAGGTGTCTAATTGTGACACCTGTATTTTCCAGGCAGCAGCTTTCATGTCAAAGGCCTTAGTCATTATCTAAGGCAGTCTAACTGGTCCCCGGTTTCTTGAACTGTTCAAGGTAATGCTTGCAGGCAAGCTGAAGGGCTGACTTTGATTATTTTAAGTTTTAGGTGTAGACTTAATGAACAAAGAGGCAGTCAAAACCTCAGGGAGAGAAGCAGAAAGCCAGGTGTATCGAAAAGGGCTGCTTTCCATTGTTTTCAAGATGGGGTTGTAGCTGGAAAAACGAGCAATCCAGCTGAATAGCACACACCTTCGTATTATGCTGTTGGAAGAAACGTCCATCTTGGTTCAGTTCCAAGTGGGGAGAAAGACATTGGAAACATGGAGACTGCTTGAAAAGATTGTTTAATGGTGGACAGGACAACATGGGTGAGAGAAAGAGAGAGATTTATACCCTCTGTTGGGCTTTGAATCTGAGCTTGTGTTCTGATTGGTTGTCAGACTCCCATGGGGCCATGCAGGGGTAACTTTGTAGGTTGTCTGTGTCCCGGGCTTGGTTAACTCGTGCTGGGTGATGATGTAATAAAGTGGCTTTGGGCAATTCCTACTATGGCTCTGGTTGAAGGAGGTAAATCTTTGTTATGTAGAATAGACTGGCCCAGGTCTTAATGGCCCATTGACAAAGGTGTGGGGGGGGCGGGGCTGAGTTTCTGCCTGCCTTTTAGGGGAAACATTCTGCCCATTTATTTCCTAAAATATCTCATTTTCCTAGGAGAGGGGTGGGTGCTAACTTCCTCCAATGCTTTCAAAGATTCAGGAACACAAACTTGTAAACGATGGCTATAAAAATCTGTTTTATTGTCCCCGTCGCTGGAGGTGAATACAGGTAAGTCCTTGACGTATGACCACAATCACGCCCCAACTTTCTGTCATTCAGCAAGGCAGTCCTCGAGTCAGCTCTGCCCCATTTTACGACCTCTTTGCCACAGCTGTTCAGCAACTCACTGTGGTTGTTAAGCGAACCATGCGGTCGTTAAGCAAATCTGGCTTCCCCCCTTTGACGTTGCTTGTCAGACGCTGGCTGGGAAGGTCAGAAATGGGGACCACAGGAACCACAACCATCGTAATTACCTGTCAGTTGCCAGGCATCTGAATTCCGATCACATGACCACAGAGGCGATACAATAGACGTAAGTGTGAAAACTGGTCGTAAGTTGCTTTTCCAGTGCCGTTGTAACTTGGACAAAATTTGGCAACTGGCATGTATTTATGACAGTTGCACTGTCCCAGAGTTATGTAATCGTCATTTGTAACCTTCTTGGCAGGGGTGAAATCCAGCAGGTTCTGACAGGTTCTGGAGAACCGGTAGAGGAAATTTTGAGTAGTTCAGAGAACCGGCAAATACCACCTCTGGCTGGCCCCAGAGTGGGGTGGGAATGGAGATTTTGCAATATCCTTCCCCCAGGAGTGGGGTGGGAATGGGGATTTTGCAATATCCTTCCCCCAGGAGTGGGGAGGGAATGGAGATTTTGCAGTATCTTTCCCCCAGGAGTGGGGAGGGAATGGGGATTTTGCAGTATCCTTCCCCCAGGAGTGGGGTGGGAATGGAGATTTTGCAGTATCCTTCCCCTGGAATGGGAAGGAATGGGAAGTTTGCAATATCGTTCCCCCCAGGAGTGGGGAGAGAATGGGAATTTCGCAGTATCCTTCCCCTGGAGTGGAATGAGAATGGAGACTTTGCAGTATTCTTTCCCCCAGGAGTGGGGAGGGAATGGAGATTTTGCAATATCCTTCCCCCAGAAATGGGAAGGGAATGGAGATTTTGCAATATCCTTCCCCCTGGAGTGGAGTGAGAATGGAGATTTTGCAGTATTCCTTCTCCCAGGCGTGGGGAGGGAATGGAGGTTTTGCAGTATCCTTCCCCTGCCACACTCACCAAGCCACGCCCACAGAACCGGTAGTAAAAAAATTTGAATTCCACCACTGCTGCTTAGCCGGCTGCAAGAAGCAAAGTCAATGGGGGAAGCCAGATTCCCTTAACAACTGGGGCAAAAAAAGTTGCAATTGAGGTGTTGAACTTATTTATGGTTGTAAATTGAGTAGTGCCTGTATATCTCTGTGGTGTTAGAATTTCCTTTCCTTTGGAAAGCTTTGGGAAGGGTGATAAATGTTTTTGTTTTTTTAGGTCATTCATCTTACCTGCTGTGATGAACTCCAGCTAGCTTGTAGTACAAATTACCTGCAAGGGAGAAGAATCAAAACAAGGACTGTGTATATATGTATATGTATGCATATAAATAATACAAACAATGAGGAATTCAAACATAATCACATCTCGGTACCGAGAAAATGATCGTCTCTACCATCTGCGCTCGTTTTAATTTTCATCATATTTCCTCAAACCCAATTTAGATTGAGTCGCCCTTTAAATCGAGGAAGATTTACCAAGAGCCCTTGATAAACGTAAATAGTAATAGTTCTTTTGGATTTCAGCAAAAGGTCGTAGGACATAGCTGTCGTTGCTTTACTGACCTAATAAGAGCCTTAGTGGTGCAGCAGACTAAAGTGCTGTTAAGTAGCACCAGCTGCCTGTAATTACTGCAAGTTCAAATTTCACCAGGCTCAAGGTTGACTCAGCCTTCCATCCTTTCGAGGTAGGTAAAATGAGGACCCGGATTGTGGGGGCAATAAGCTGACTTTGTATAAAAAGGAACACCGCTTAGGGAGGGCCGAAAGCCCTACTAAGCAGGTATATACAAAAGTATGAAGGCTATTGCTTAACGCATTGTAAGCCGCCCTGAGTCTCTGGAGAAGGGCGGCATATAAATCGAACCAATGAATGAATGAATGAATGAATGAATGAATGAATAAATAAATAAATAAATAAATAAATAAATTGCAAGAGCTTTCACTATCATCCTGTTAAGACATTTTCTTCCCTATGACTCCAAAATGTGAAGGATCGATAATCTGGTTAGATGTGCTGAGTTGTAAATAAATTCCACTGAAATGGGTTGGATTGGCTTCAGGAGCAGGGCTAATAAAGTCAAACTACATTTGGAATGAATGAGCTGGAAGGGACCTTGGAGGACATCTAGTCCAGCCCCCTGCTCAAGCAGGGGAAACCTATACTGTTTCAGATAAGTGACCGTCTAGAACAGGGGTATCAAGCTCGATTTCATTGAGGGCCGCATCAGCCGTTGTGTTTGACTTTGGGGGGAGCAGGAGGGCATGATCAGGGTGGTTGTGGCTAGCTCAACATCATTCGTGTCGGGGGCGCCTGTGGTGCCCGGATGCTCCTGAGCTCAATTTTCGGCTGTGATGGTTTCCTGCAACCCTCCGCCAGCAAAAATGGAGCTCGGGTGGGCCACCTGTGGCTCTCCCGAGCTCTGTTTTTGCTGGCATAGGCACCACGGGTGGGTTCTTTGCTGTTTCCATGGCGGCCAAAGCACCCTGCAGGCCGGATCTAAGCACCCCGCAGGCCAGATCCGACTCCCAGGTCTTGAGTTTGACAACCTTGATCTAGAATCCTCTTAAAAACATCCAGTGATGGACTGCCCACAATTTCTGAAGGCAAGCTGTTCCACTGGTTAATTGTCCTAACTCTCAGAAAATTCCTCCTTAGTTCTAGGTTGCTTCTCTCCTCGATGAGTTTCCATCCATTGTTTCTTGTCCTGCCCTCAGGTGCTTTGGAGAATAATTTGACCCCCTCTTCTTTGTGGCAGCCCCTCAAACAGGGGTGAACTGAATATAGAATAACAGAGGGACCTTGGAGGTCTTCTAGTCCAACCCCCTGCTCAGGCAGGAAACCTTATGTCATTTCAGATAAATGGTTATCCAATCTCTTCTGGTTCGGGCCGGTTTGCCCTGAACCGGTAGTAAAAAAATGCTTAAAAAAATAAGTTCCAAAGATCAGCTCAGTGATACATGACCATCGAAACTTTAAAAAAAAAACTTTTTAAAGCATTTTTAACTACAGGTTCTGGAGACCTAGTAGTAAAAAAATGCTTAAAAAGTAAGAATTTTTTAAAAAGTTCCGAAGATCAGCTGAGCGACATGCGATCATTGGAACTTTTTTTTTTACTTTTTTTTTAAAGCATTTTTAACTAACCGGTAGTTAAAAATGCTTTAAAATTTTTTTTAAAAAAGAGCAGGAAATCCAAAAGCGCATGTTTGGTGTGGACAGCGCATTTGGCACGCACCGCACACACTCAGGCAGCAAACCGGTGGTGACCGGTGGAGGATTTCACCACTGCCCTCAGATATTGGAATACTGCTATCATGTCGCCCCTAATTCTTCTTTCTGTTCTGCTCCAGCTATGGAACCCAAGAAATGTAGCACACATAAAATTCCGAACAACTCCATTTACTACAAACGCAGTCTTTTTCAAATGCAGGCTATTACTAAAAATGTCCTTAACAGCCTGCCAGAAATTCCAAAGATTAGATAAAGGCTTACAAGAGTTGGCAATTTAGCCCAGAAACCAGGTTTGCAAGGAAAATTCACTTTCAAATGCTCAACGAACGACCGGACGAACATACGTTGTTTCCTGCAACGTTTGCCAGCTGTGTGCAAACTTAAATAGGCTAAGGGAGTGGCCAATTAGCCTCAAGCCTTACTCTCGAGGAGACCTCCTCCTGAGTAACTACTCATGCCTTTTGGCAGCTCTGCGTGCTCGTGCATTGAGAAGAGGCTCCTCCACTTCACTCTCTTCACTTGAAGGAGCCTCTAGAGGTTCTGAAGGCCCTGACTGAGTCTCTGCCTCTGGCACCACATCTTCTTCAGCCTCCTCGCTGTCCAACTCGAGCGCCGGCTGCACAGGCTGTTGGCGCGACACCACACCAGCCTCCTCGTCGTCAGGATCAGCCACAATCTGCACAGGCCGCTGGCAGGCCACAACACTTTCCTTTAGACTAGCCAGACCCGAAACTTGCAGCCATTCTTCATATGTTTTAGTCTCCAGGCTACAGCTAGTCCTCAAGTTACAACCATTCATTTGGTGACAATTCAAAGTTGCAATGGCACTGAAAAAAGTGACTTATGATCGTTTTTCATGCTTAAGAACCGTTGCTGCATTCCCAGGGCCATATGATCAAAATTTTGGATGCTTAGCAAGTGGCATGTACTTATGACGGTTCAAGTGTTTTGGGGTCGTGCGATTCTCTTTTGCAACCTTCTGATGGACAGTGGGAAAGCTAAGATTGGCTTAAGAACCGTGTCACTAACTGAGCAACAGCAGTGACTCGCTTAACAAATGTGGCAAGGAAGGTTGTAAAAGGGGACAAAGCTCACTTAACAACAGTCTTGCTTTGCAATGGAAATGTTGGGCTCAGTTGTATATCATAACTCAAGGACTATTTTATACTGAACAATGGGTCACAACAAGAACAAGCTTAAGATGGTTTAGGAAGCCCATTGCGGCCTCAGTTCTTAGCTTTGCACTGTTGCACTATTTTACACTATTATCTCAAGCATGAACTGCTAGCACACTGCCTGTTATTTGGGAATTGGGTTCAGTGATGGGTTTCAAATTTTTTTTACTACCGGTTCTGTGGGTGTGGCTTGGTGGGTGTGGCATGGCATGCTTTGATGGGCGTGGGAGGGGAAGGATACTGTAAAATCTCCATTCCCACCCCACTCCAGGGGAATGATACCGTAAAATCTCCATTCCCACCCCACTCCAGGGGAAGGTTACTGCAAAATCCCCATTTCCTCCTGATCAGCTGGGACTCGTGAGGCAGAGAATAGATGGGGACGGGGCCAGTCAGAATTTTTACTACCGGTTCTCCGAACTACTCAAAATTTCCGCTACCGGTTCTGCAGAACTGGTCAGAACCTGCTGAAACCCACCTCTGTTTGGGTTCCTCCTCTGTTAAAACCAATAAAAAACCGGAGGGTTGCAAAATAATTGAATGTGGCATAACTATTGCAGAATAATGTTTTCAGGGTAATAACGGGGAGAGTGGAACTGCAAGTATTATTACATTGCATATTGCTCTGTCTCCTCCAGGAATCATGATAGATTCATAGGTGAAAAGCTGGAGATTCGGTGATGCATAGAACGGTCATATGTCCTCATTTATCAGAAGGAACATCTGGTCCAAATTTAATTTATTCCTCAGCCCGTCGAGAGAGCAGAACTCACTTGGTTGCATCCTTCCCTGCAGGGATGAGATGGTTGCTCTATTTTACGGCTCATCCTTATTTCTAATTGGGCACATAATACATTAGTTCTGCATATGCAATCCTGGATATTGCGTTGCCTTCCACGGTGATGTTGAAGTGGTTACTCTCAGACCCAGCTTGGTAGTTGTTGGCGTAACAATTCCCGTAGTAGATGCTGAAAGCAGGCAGGCTCCAGAGACCTCCACACGGCAGAGCCAGGCACCTGATCAATTCAGTCCCTGCTAGGAAAGCTGGTGATGGGGGGGAAAAATAATTAGTTTTTGAAGTGCCAATTAAGGGGAAAAAAAAAATAGAGAAGCACAATCATTACATTTAAACGCCAGCTAATGCGGTCCATTTGCAAAAATCCGTATCGTCGTTTCCCCTTTGAAAATAACTAGTTGCAGATGGATGCTCTTTTATGGGTTTGGAGCAGCGGTGGGACGCTGGGGGTTCGCACGGGTTTGGGAGAACCTCTAGCTAAGATTCTGTGCAGTTCGGAGAACCCCCCAAATCCCACTCCTGGCTGGCCCCGCCCTCCCCACCCCTCCCAGGAGTCCCCACGCAACCCGTTTTGGATGCAGGTAAGTGCAGGACATATACAGAGGCTCAGGGAGGGCAAAAAACAGGTCTACCGGAAGTTCGGGAAGGCCTCCGGAGGGCCTCCAGAGGGCCTCTGCAGCCTGGGGAGGCCGTTTTCACCCTCTCAGAGGCTTGAGGAAAGCCTCCAGAGCTTGGGGAGGGCAAAAACGCCCCCCCTCCCGGTGGTGCAGGTGGCCAACTAGGCCACGCCCACCCAACAACCAGGCAGAGAAGCCCACCCCTGGTTTGGGGTTGTTTCTCTTCTGCTTACATTACACACGGAACAGCCTTATGCAGACACAACACAAGTCACCGAGTCATTGTTTTCTCATAAGGTTGCCCGCTTGTCATTTGAAGTACGCCGCTTAGGATCTTTGCTAAATTCAGGGTGCCTGAATTTTATCAATGGGTGGCAAGAAAGAGATAAGAACCGTTGCTATGGTCTCGATGTTGCTTAGCATCCAGCTTTGCAGGTTAGAGCTTTTCATCTTTCGAATCCAAATTTGGAAGTAAACAAACACTGAACGATTCCTGAGCATTTTTATTCCCTCCAACAATTTTGGCCTCGAATCATATAGTCTTGGGAAGTCAGGCTTATAATGAGCAGAGTTTTTAATGATTAATATTGTGCTGGATTTATGGGCAGCACCATGGGCATCTACATTATTGCAATGTAGTTGAGACTCAGTGGCTCAGTGGCTAAGACGCTGAGCTTGTCGATCGAAAGGTTGGCAGTTCAGAGGTTCAAATCCCTAGTGCCGTGTAAAGAGGTGAGCTCCCATTACTTGTCCCAGCTTCTGCCAACCTAGCAGTTCGAAAACAGGTAAAAAAATGCAAGTAGAAAAATAGGGACCCCCTTTGGTGGGAAGGGAACAGCGTTCTGTGTGCCTTTGGCGTTGAGTTATGCCGGCTACATAACCATGGAGACGTCTTTGGACAGCGCTGGCTGTCCGGCTTTGAAACGGAGATGAGCATCGCCCCCTAGAGTCGGGAACGACTAGGACATATGTGCGAGGGGAATCTTCACCTTTACCTTTTATTTGTAAATGCAGGAAAAAATCCAAATAAGATTCCAAAGCCCTTGCATATATCGGAATCTCAAATTATAATGATGGGCCCCTTCCAATCAAAATCAAATTATGTTGAATACGGTCTTTGACCAACCTTTACAATAAAAAAGATAACTTGTTTAATTTAATAATTCGTTATTTTGAAAGGGGAAAAAAAACAATAGGACAATCAAACAACCTTCTCTATTTGAAAGTTCAGTGCAATCTAGAGGTGGGTTGCAGCAGGTTCTGACCAGTTCTGGAGAACCGGTAGTGGAAATTTTGAGTAGTTCGGAGAACCAGTAATAAAAATTCTGACTGGCCTCACCCCCATCTATTCTCTGCCTCCCGAGTCCCAGTTGATCGGGAGGAAATGGGGATTTTGCAGTATCCTTCCCCTGGATTGGGGAGGGAATGGAGATTTTACAGTATCCTTCCCCTGCCACACCCACCAAGCCACACCCACCAAGCCACGCCCACAGAACCGGTAGTAAAAAAATTTGAAACCCACCACTGGTGCAATCGCATGTCTTGGTGAAAATATTTGGCCGGGTGGTTTGTGAGCATAAGGTTAGCTTCCCTTAAAAAGTAATAAATATAAAATTTATGAGATGAGTAGAGGTAGTCTTCGACTTATGACCACAACTGAGCCAAAAATTTATGTTGCTAAGCGAGACAGTTGTGAATTTTTTGCTCCATTTTACGACCTTTCTTGTCACGAGTTGTTAAATGAATCACCTGCAGCTGTTAAGTTAGGAACACAGTTGTTAAGTGAGTCTGGCTTCCCCATTGACTTTGCTTGTCAGGTCACAAAAGAGGATCATATGACCCCGGGACACTCAACCATCATAGATATGAACTATTTGGATCACATGACCTTGGGGATGCTGCAATGGTCATAAGTTTGAAAAAAATGCACTTTTTTCAGTGCCATTGTAACTTCAAACATTCATTTGATGAACTGTTGTAAGTGGAGGGCTATCAGTATTACCCTCAAATTTGGAGATGATTGGAGAGATCCAACCACACGGTGAGATATTGTAGAAAAGTAATGGGCAGGGGGTTGGACTAGAAGACCTCCAAGGTCCCTTCCAACTTTTGTCATTCTGTTATTCTGTCCAACTACCTTGAGTTTTATTTAGGTGGGCTGCTGAAAGACTGCAGAAGACTTTGAAATATCTGTAATTAAGACTGTACTTGAACATTCTTTATTTTGCCCCCAGTGGAAATCATTTTAACCAGGAACCAATTTAGGGAAGCTAATGAAATAAACTAATCTCTTAGAAAATACAATTTTCTAAGAGTTTAGTTGTACGCTGTAACTGAAGCATTGATATTCAATTAGAATCCATAAACTGTATTATTACACAAGTTTCAATTTCTAACCCCTATTTAAATTATTTTTGAATTAAAGGTAATATAGGTTCATTGTCATTGGAAGTAATTTTCAAAAAATTTAGGGAATGTTCCACCTTATTCAGTTTAATTGCTGTGCAGTGAGCTAATCTTATTAACTATGTGGCGTTTATCAAAGGATAGAAACTAATATCTGAATAACAATTCTGGGTAGATCCAAACTGCTGCTTTTTAACAGAAAAGGATTTTTTAAAACCTCCATAATTCTGAAGACTTCCAGAACTACAGTAGTGGCCAAAATTATGGAAACCTTTTGGGAAAAGTGTATTTTCTAAAACTAGCTAATAACACCCTTTTTTTTTTAGAATAGTACCATAAAATTATATATCAGTGGAAAGATAATTGAATCAATAATGTAATGCAGTAACTTGTATGAAGGATTTGCTATTAGAATAGCAGTTACAGTATAAAGAAGAAAAGTGAAACACATAGAAAAAATGAGATATACAAAAATTATCACCATGTCAGTTAATACTTGCTGGGTAACCTTTAGCATGAATTACGGCCTTACAACATCTTCCCATGGAGTGAACCAAGTCTTTTAGTTCTGCAGCTGTTCTAATGTGAAACCAAGATTGAAAGATTGCTTCTATTAACTGGGTTTTATTGCTGGGTCGCTTCTGATTAACAAGTTCCTTTAGTCGGTTCCATAGATTTTCAATTGGGTTAAGGTCTGGGCAATCCCCAGGCCATTTCAGCAGTGGAATAGGATTATCTAGAAACTCAAAAAAAAAAAGTAGTGTTATTATTAGCCATCAAGGCATCACAATACAATTTACATCAATTGCTGTTTGAGAATTTCCAGACTAATATGGCAAGGCTAGTGAATTATAGATGTTGGCAAAATAGTTAAAGGAAATGATAGCACACTTTTCTCTCCCTGCAAATTTGGCTTCAAAATATTTGGAAATGAGGAAAACTAACTTATGAATAAATTTTTGGGACATACATACCCAACATATGAAATTTGTATGAAGGATTCTGGACTATCTCCTGTAAGTTATGGATTGAGACTTGTTCAGTTTGTTACTTGCAACCCGAGTGTTGGAAAGAGTATTCATAGCAATAATATCCAAATATATAAAATGCCAAAGCAGTATTATTTTCCAACAACCTCATCCTGAATTTCAAATGCCATTTAAATTTCAGAATGAAATTCAGCATCAGGATAGATTGTAGACGTGTGCCCCCTCCTGGGCAATTTCATATTTATTTTCTCAATGTAGGTAATCCTCAATTTACGACCATAATTGAGCCCAAATTTCTGTTGCCAACTGAGACATGTGTTAAGTGAGTTTTGCCCCATTTTACGAACTTTCTTGCCACAATTGTTAAGTAAGTCACTGCAGTTGTTAAGTTAGTAACTGTTCTGCCCCAGCTACGGACCCCAAAGAACGCAGCACACACAAAGTCTGTACAAACCTTAGTTTACTAAATAAACCAGTTTTTTACAACAACGCCTGTTAATTAACTGCATTAACAGCCTCCAAGAATTCAAAGAATAATACTGAAAGCTTACTATGGTTGGCAGAATGCCCAGAAGCAATTTGCAGGAAGCTGATAAGATAAGCAAGACAAGACAAGACATGAAGGTATGTGAACGGAGTTGTTCCCTGCAAATTGCTTCAGTTGGCATTCCTCCTTAAATAGGCTAAGGGAATGGCCAATTAGCCCCAAGCCTTACTCTCGAGGAGACCTCCTCCTGAGGAGCCACTCCTGCCTTTTGGCAGCTCTGCACGCCCTTGCACTGAGAAGAGGCTCCTCCTCTTTGTCCTCTTCACTTACGGGAGCTTCTGGAGGTTCTGAAGGCCCTGACTAAATCCCTGCCTCTGGCACCACATCTTCTCCAGCCTCCTCATTGTCCGACTCGACTGCCAGCTGCACAGGCTGCTGGCGCAGCACCACACCAGCCTCCTCGCTGTCGGAATCAGCTACTAGCTGCACAGGCCGCGTACAGGCCACAACAGTAACACAGTTGATAAGTGAATCCAGCTTCCTCATGGATTTTGCTTGTCAGAAGTTTAGAAAAGGCAATCACATGACTCTGGGACATTGCAACCGTCATAAATATGAGTCAGTTGTCAAGTGTCTGAATTTTGATCATGCAGCAAGATGCTGCAACGGTCGTAAGTGTGAAAAGCGGTCATAAGCCACTTTTTTCAGTGCCTTTGAAGCTTTGAACTGTCAATAAATGAGCTGTTGTTAAATCAAGGAATACTTGTAAATTGGTTTTATTAGCCCTGCTAATAATTGTTGCCTGTATAAAAAGGTGAGAGGCAGGTACCTTGGTCTATATACCAAACGGATGACCCATTGGGATCCCCATATCAAAACAACTTACCTTACGTACGGCCAGAATCTGAAAATAACATTGAACGCAGCACAGGACTTGAGTGAAATGGTTCCGTTGAGATCGACATATGTGAGACTGATTGGGGTAGATTGCAGGGGTGATAGCGAAATATAATTTTATCATATTTTATTTATCTACATCTTAAATTATTGTATTTTGTTCCACTTTCATTTTAAACTGTATTTTATTCCAATTTCATTTCAAATTGTTTTTTGATCAGATTTTAGTAATAATTTGTGTCTGGAACTCTGCACTTTGATATGGCCCAAGGGCTAATCAATAAAGTAAACTAAACTGGAGGACTATCTGTAATGGAAAGTGGATCCCTTTAGCTTGAAGTAGAGTCAGATCCGGTTAGTGCTTGAATGGGAAATCTGCAGAGAATCCCAGACTTGGCTGGAATGTAAGTTAGCTAAGGAAAAAGCAGTGATTAACATCTTCCCTGAAGGGACGTGCTGGCTCAGCGGCTAAGACGCTGAGCTTGTGGGCAGTTCAGCGGTTCGAATCCCTAGCGCCGCGTAATGGGGTGAGCTCCCATTACTTGTCCCAGCTTCTGCCAACCTAGCAGTTCGAAAGCACAT
>WNWU01016287.1:1235-20284 GCA_012654045.1 Ptyas mucosa | reverse complement strand
CCCATTCCAGGGGAAGGATACTGCAAAATCCCCATTCCCACCCATTCCAGGGGAAGGATACTGCAAAATCCCCATTCCCGCCCCACTCCTGGGGGAAGGATATTGCAAAATCTCCATTCCCACCAACTCCAGGGGAAGGATACTGCAAAATCCCCATTCCCACCCCACTCCAGGGGAAGGATACTGCAGAATCCCCATTCCATCCCCACTCCAGGGGAAGGATTTTGCAAAATCTCCATTCCCACCCCACTCCGGGGCCAGCCAGAGATGGTATTTGCCGGTTCTCCGAACTATTCAAAATTTCCTCTACCAGTTCTCCAAATCCTGTCAGAACCTGCTGGATTTCACCCCGGTCTCATCTCCACCCAAACAGGGACACAAAGATTATTGCTAGCTTTTTAAATCAACTCCATTGCTTTTTAAAACAGTTTGATCTGCCTATTATTACCACAACACTTTTTTTCCCCCGCACTGAAACACCCGTAAAGAAGATTTATTTCTTGCTCGCTTAGCAACCTGAAATGGAGAATACTGAACGTGCACATTATGCTAAGTATGGCTTAAAGGTAGTTCGTGAATTAAGCCACAATTGACTAGGCTTTTGCAACCTGCTACGCCATAAACCATGCGTTATAAATCACAACTAGCGTTCCTTTACTCAGAAGGTAAAACCAGAGTCTGATATTTAAAATTGAGAGTTGTGTATTGTAAATAATATATTTTATGATGCTTTTAATGGCATAAATGAGGTTGGAGGACTGACTAAGCAAATCAAAAGGCAATAAGCTCTTGAAAGGGGAAAAATCCACCATCTCTCATTCAAGCAATCCCCGTTAGTACACAGCAGACAATGATGGCTTGCAGTTTATATGCTGAAGCCATAGTCAATTTATAGTTCCTGTCCTAGATTTTAACTACCTTCCCTATAGCTTAGTCAACAAACTATGATTAAACAAGTCACGGCTTAGAGCAAGAAGCACCCCCCCCAAAAAAATTGAGATGACCATCACATTCCAAATAAGGCAAAGTTATAAAGAAGCAGGAATTACAAGAACCGTCTGCTCGTGGACACATGCACCTTTTTACTGAAATCTTTATTTATAATCCCGCTCGAGATTACTCCTGCCTTCGAAGCTTAATTGATTGAAAATTAGCAATTATGTGAGATAGAATCCCTGCTCTGCTCGTAATTCTTTGATGCCTGTTTTAGGCACCTTGTTTAAATGTGTTCATTCCCTCGGATTTATAATAGCCGCGTACACCGCACGCTCATTCCGCCTGCAATTGCTTGCTGCTTTATTGTTTTGTGATCGCTCTTCTACTGCTGCTTTTTTTATGGAGACCGCTGTTTGCTGAAAATTTAAAGCCGTTATCCTAATTGCTGCTAGATTTCTACCTTTCCTGCACTACCTTTGATGCTTTAACTGGAGGGGTGGGGGGAAAGCCTCTAGAACCGTGATGGCGAACCAGGCGGCACGCGTAGCCATATCAGTGGGCACGCGAGTTCAGCTCCTGCACACATGCGCGCCCTGGCCAGCTGATTTTCGGGTCTTCTGGGACCATCAGAAGTAGGGAAACAGGCTGTTTCCTGCCTCGGAGGGTCGGGGGGGGGCGTTTTTCTTTCTCCCTGGCTCCAGGGCCTCTCTAGGAGTCTGGGGAGGGTGAAAACAGCCTTCCCCACCCCACCCTACCCCCGGAGGTCCTCCGGAGGCCAAAAACGGCCCATTTGACCACTTCCAGTGGGACTGGAAGTGGTCAAACGGGCTGTTTTCGGACTCCGGAGGACCTCCGTAATATGGCAAAGGAAAGAAAGTCAGATGAATAATATGGCAAAGGTAAAAAGTCTGATAAGTTCCACTCTTACTAACGCAATAGGGAGCAAAGTCTCATGTTAGCCCCCATTAACAAAAGTATACATTAACTGAAGTATAGGCAATCACAAAGCTGACACAGGAAACTTAGCTAGCTTTACGGAAAACTATGAACTAGTGATAGGAAATAAGTTACTTAGAATAGCGGCAAGGGGAGGGCAATGAAGACATCAATATATAACCAGTCATAATCTGACAAAATGTATATTAACCATATATAGAAAAATTGCTTTCCTTGCATCTTGTACCCTGTACTGTTATGGTATAAAAGCTTCTGTATCATAACCCTTCGGGGTTCAGACTTGCAAGTACAAACTGCTTCTGAACCGTGCGCAATAAACTGTCTCTGGCTGACCCAGGAATGTTGTTCAGTCTCATCATTCCATAACATCCAAGGGGTGGGGAAGGCCGTTTTCACCCTCCCCGGACTCCTAGAGAGGCCCTGGAGGCTAGGGACAGCAAAAAAAAGGGCCTTCCGGTCCCACCGGAAGTTGTTAAACGGACCGTTTTCGGCCTCCGGAGGACCTCTAGGGGTGGGGAAGGCTGTTTTCGCCCTCCCCAGACTCCTAGAGAGACCCTGGAACCAGGTTAGAAAGAAAAATGGGCCTACCAGGCCATCGCATGCCAGGAGTGGGGGGAGGGGGTCACACGCGCATATGTGGGGGCGGGGCGTATAGAATTATGAGTGTGGGCATGTGCGTGCATGACCCCCCGCATCCTGGCACACGATGGCAAAAAGGCCATGCCCTAGAACATGGTTAAGAATGTTTCAATGAATTAAGAAACATTTCTCATCATTACAGGCTGTAAATGAATATCGGATGGGTAACTGCGAATATTAAAATGCAATCGGATTAGGCAAAAGAATGGTCGCCCAGAGTTTCTGAAACATTAGATCCTTTTGGTGCCGTCAGGCATCATTTTGACACAAGGATTATTCAGATGCTATTTTCACTTATAAATTTTGTGGCCAAGTTGAAGGAAAACCCATAATCTGAATATTAATCAGAATAATTCAATTGTATCCTTTGGTGTGGAGAGCCATTGCTTGCTTAGGGCTGTTGTCCCATGAGACCATATCCTTCTGAGGTAAACGCTTCACAACAGACCAGCAGCCTTATCTATATAATCAGCTAGGGCAAGGATGTCAAACTCAAGGCTCTGGGGCCGGATCCAGCCAGCAGGATGCTTAGATATGGCCCGTGGTAAAATCCCACTCCAGGGGAAGGATACTGCAAAATCTCCATTATCACCCCATTCCAGGGGAAGGATACTGCAAAATCTCCATTCCCTCCCCACTCCAGGGGAAGGATACTATAAAATCCCCATTCCCTCCCCAGTCCTGGGGGAAAGATACTGCAAAATCTCCATTCCCACCACACTCTGGGGCCAGCCAGAGGTGGTATTTGCCGGTTCTCCGAACTGCTCAAAATTTGCGCTACTGGTTCTCCAGAAAGGTTCAGAACCTGCTGGATTTCACGCCTGGATCTGGCCCACAGGGCTGCACTGGAAACAGCAAAGGATCAGCCCGCGGTGCCTCTATCAGGGAAAATGGAGCTCGTGGCCCTCACAAGCTCCGTTTTTGCTGGCAGAGGGTGGCGGAGGATTGCGGGAGGCCGTTGCAGCCGAAAACGGAGCTTGGGAGCTTGTTTTTGCTGGCAGAGCACTCAGGCCACCACAGGCACCCCCGACACGAGTGACATCGAGCTGGCCATGCCCCCCGTGGCCCCCTAAGATCAAACACAGCCGTGATGCGGCCCTCAATGAAATCAAGTTTGACACCCCTGAGTTAGGATTTTATACAGGGGTGGGCTTCAAAAATTTTAGCAAGGGGCTCGATTGCTGGGTGAGCGTGGCCTAGTCAGCCTCCTGCACCATGGCGGGGGGGGCATTTGTGCCCTCCCCGGGCTCCAGAGGCTTTTCTCGAGCCTCCGGGAGGGCAAAAACGGCCTCCCCAGGCTCCGGAGGCCCTCACTAGGCCCCTTTTTCACCCTCCCTGAGCCTCAGTGCACGCCCTGCACTTACCTGCATCCAAAACGGGCCACATGGGGACTCCTGGGAGGGGCAAGGTGGACGGGGCCAGCCAGGAGTGGGATTTGGGGGTTCCCCAAACTGCACAGAATCTTAGCTAGAGGTTTTCCCGAACCTCTGTGAACCCCCAGCAGTCCACCCTGGTTTTATATAGGTAAGCTGTTGATTAGCATGCAAGAAAAGAATAGAAGTGAATTGACAGTATTTGTCAACCCTTTGAGGTAGTTCAGCTCAAGCAACAGGTCACAAGAAATAGTGCAACTAGACCTCATTGTTATACGGCTTGGCAATGGAAATTTCGGGTCCAACTTTGGTGGTAAATCAAGGACGGTACCTAAAGGTGTTTTTTTTTCAAGAGGCAACTGGACTTTCTTGTTTTTCTTCGAAGACGTTTTGCTTCTCATCCAAGAAGCTTCTTCAGTTCTGAGAGGATGGTGGGGAATGGAAGGATTTATGTTCCTTGCAGGCAGCTGGTCATTTGCATTCTTTTAGAGAGTCGTTGAAGCCCCTTGGAGGTTTATTTGTGTCCTTCCATTCCCCACCATCCAGTCAGAGTTGAAGAAGCTTCTTGGATGAGAAGCAAAACATCTTCGAAGAAAAAACAAGAAAGTCCAGTTGCCTCTTGAAAACAGCACCTTTGGCACAACCATGACCTGGACAACTGAGAAGCTCCATAGACATTTACCTATACTGTAATTATTTATTTATTTATTTAAATTTGATTTATATGCCGCCCTTCTCCAAAGACTCAGGGTGGCTTACAATGCGTTAAGCAATAGCCTTCATACTTTTGTATATTTATACAAAGTCAGCTTATTGCCCCCACAAACTGGGTCCTCATTTAACCTACCTTAGAAAGGATGGAAGGCTGAGTCAACCTTGAGCCTGGTGAGATTCGAACTTACAGTAATTGCAGACAGCTGGTGTTGATCACTATGCTTTTAGTCTGCTGAGCTAAACCAGGCTCCTATTCATGTCTGGGGGATGGTTACGGCGAAATCTGCATTTGATGGGGTTTTTTTTCTTTGAAGACATTTTGCTTCTCATCCAAGAAGCTTCTTCAACTCTTCTTGGATGAGAAGCAAAACGTCTTCAAAGAAAAACCCAAGAAAGTCCAGTTGCCTCCTGAAAAAGCACCATTGGGACAACCATGACCTGGATGATTGAGAATCTCTACAGACTTTGTAATTTTTTTTTCTTTCTTAACTCATTTTCCCTTTCAGCTGCTTCACTTTCCACAGAATTGCTTCATGACATCAATCCAGCAAGACCTCACTTCACCTCCATTTAATGATCACCCTCTGGATTACAGCTATCATATCTGCACCTTCTAAAATGTCATCCTTAGACCCATGCATTTTGGGGGCATTATAAACTGTCCATCTCTTCGGGAGGAAAGAGCAAAGCATCAGCACTCAAGAGGGTAAGTCTACTTAAGAATACCAGTCGCAATGGCAATTATATACCTCTCTATAGAGCTTTACAGCCCTCTCTGAGCAGTTCTGGGTTTTTTTGTTTTTTTACGGAGTCAGCATCTTGCTCCCACAACAATCTGGGTCCTCGTTTTACCGACCTTGGAAAGGATGGAAGTCTGAGTCAACCTTGAGCCGGTCAGGATCGAACTGCTGGCAGTCGGCAGAATTAGCCTGTAATAGTGTATTCTAACCACAGGGAGGGAGGGAGGGAGGAAGGAAGGAAGGAAAGAAATGGAAAGAGGAGAAGGAGGAGAAGGAGAAGGAGGAGAAAAAGGAGCACTAGCAATAACTATAGCACTTATATACTGCTTCACAATGCTTTTACAGCCCTCTCTAAGCAGTTTACAGAGTCAGCCTCTTGCCCCCAACAATCTGGGTCCTCATTTTACTGACCTCGGAAAGGATGGAAGGCTGAGTCAACCTTGAGCTGGTCAGGATCGAACTGCTGGCAGTTGGCAGAATTAGCCTGTAATACTGCATTCTAACCACAGGGAGGGAGGGAGGGAGGATGGAAGGAAGGAAGGAAGGAAGGAAGGAAGAGCAATAGCACTTAGACTTATATACCACTTCACAGTGCTTTACAGCCCTCTCTAAGCAGTTTAAAGAGTCAGCCTATTGCCCCCAACAATCTGGGTCCTCATTTTACCAACCTCAGAAAGGATGGATGGTTGAGTCAACTTCAAGCTCAATGAACTGTTGTAAGTCGAGAACTACCTGTATTTGTTTTCTGGAAGGTTTTGTCACCTCGTGTTTCTCCTAGGCCAAATTAGAAACAATCCATCTTTTCTCCCCTCCACCCTCCAAAGAATTGGAGAGAAAAGATTAGAAAAGTTTCTAATCGTCTCCTTTCCGCGGACATATTTTCCTGTCAAAGAGAGTACCTATCCGTTCGGAATGATTTGAGGTTCAATGGCGTACAGGTGTCTAATTGTGACACCTGTATTTTCCAGGCAGCAGCTTTCATGTCAAAGGCCTTAGTCATTATCTAAGGCAGTCTAACTGGTCCCCGGTTTCTTGAACTGTTCAAGGTAATGCTTGCAGGCAAGCTGAAGGGCTGACTTTGATTATTTTAAGTTTTAGGTGTAGACTTAATGAACAAAGAGGCAGTCAAAACCTCAGGGAGAGAAGCAGAAAGCCAGGTGTATCGAAAAGGGCTGCTTTCCATTGTTTTCAAGATGGGGTTGTAGCTGGAAAAATGAGCAATCCAGCTGAATAGCACACACCTTCGTATTATGCTGTTGGAAGAAACGTCCATCTTGGTTCAGTTCCAAGTGGGGAGAAAGACATTGGAAACATGGAGACTGCTTGAAAAGATTGTTTAATGGTGGACAGGACAGCATGGGTGAGAGAAAGAGAGAGATTTATACCCTCTGTTGGGCTTTGAATCTGAGCTTGTGTTCTGATTGGTTGTCAGACTCCCATGGGGCCATGCAGGGGTAACTTTGTAGGTTGTCTGTGTCCCGGGCTTGGTTAACTCATGCTGGGTGATGATGTAATAAAGTGGCTTTGGGCAATTCCTACTATGGCTCTGGTTGAAGGAGGTAAATCTTTGTTATGTAGAATAGACTGGCCCAGGTCTTAATGGCCCATTGACAAAGGTGTGGGGGGGGCGGGGCTGAGTTTCTGCCTGCCTTTTAGGGGAAACATTCTGCCCATTTAATATTTCCTAAAATATCTCATTTTCCTAGGAGAGGGGTGGGTGCTAACTTCCTCCAATGCTTTCAAAGATTCAGGAACACAAACTTGTAAACGATGGCTATAAAAATCTGTTTTATTGTCCCCGTCGCTGGAGGTGAATACAGGTAAGTCCTTGACGTATGACCACAATCACGCCCCAACTTTCTGTCATTCAGCAAGGCAGTCCTCGAGTCAGCTCTGCCCCATTTTACGACCTCTTTGCCACAGCTGTTCAGCAACTCACTGTGGTTGTTAAGCGAACCATGCGGTCGTTAAGCAAATCTGGCTTCCCCCCTTTGACGTTGCTTGTCAGACGCTGGCTGGGAAGGTCAGAAATGGGGACCACAGGAACCACAACCATCGTAATTACCTGTCAGTTGCCAGGCATCTGAATTCCGATCACATGACCACAGAGGCGATACAATAGACGTAAGTGTGAAAACTGGTCGTAAGTTGCTTTTCCAGTGCCGTTGTAACTTGGACAAAATTTGGCAACTGGCATGTATTTATGACAGTTGCACTGTCCCAGAGTTATGTAATCGTCATTTGTAACCTTCTTGGCAGGGGTGAAATCCAGCAGGTTCTGACAGGTTCTGGAGAACCGGTAGAGGAAATTTTGAGTAGTTCAGAGAACCGGCAAATACCACCTCTGGCTGGCCCCAGAGTGGGGTGGGAATGGAGATTTTGCAATATCCTTCCCCCAGGAGTGGGGTGGGAATGGGGATTTTGCAATATCCTTCCCCCAGGAGTGGGGAGGGAATGGAGATTTTGCAGTATCTTTCCCCCAGGAGTGGGGAGGGAATGGGGATTTTGCAGTATCCTTCCCCCAGGAGTGGGGTGGGAATGGAGATTTTGCAGTATCCTTCCCCTGGAATGGGAAGGAATGGGAAGTTTGCAATATCGTTCCCCCCAGGAGTGGGGAGAGAATGGGAATTTCGCAGTATCCTTCCCCTGGAGTGGAATGAGAATGGAGACTTTGCAGTATTCTTTCCCCCAGGAGTGGGGAGGGAATGGAGATTTTGCAATATCCTTCCCCCAGAAATGGGAAGGGAATGGAGATTTTGCAATATCCTTCCCCCTGGAGTGGAGTGAGAATGGAGATTTTGCAGTATTCCTTCTCCCAGGAGTGGGGAGGGAATGGAGGTTTTGCAGTATCCTTCCCCTGCCACACTCACCAAGCCACGCCCACAGAACCGGTAGTAAAAAAAATTTGAATTCCACCACGGCTGCTTAGCCGGCTGCAAGAAGCAAAGTCAATGGGGGAAGCCAGATTCCCTTAACAACTGGGGCAAAAAAAGTTGCAATTGAGGTGTTGAACTTATTTATGGTTGTAAATTGAGTAGTGCCTGTATATCTCTGTGGTGTTAGAATTTCCTTTCCTTTGGAAAGCTTTGGGAAGGGTGATAAATGTTTTTGTTTTTTTAGGTCATTCATCTTACCTGCTGTGATGAACTCCAGCTAGCTTGTAGTACAAATTACCTGCAAGGGAGAAGAATCAAAACAAGGACTGTGTATATATGTATATGTATGCATATAAATAATACAAACAATGAGGAATTCAAACATAATCACATCTCGGTACCGAGAAAATGATCATCTCTACCGTCTGCGCTCGTTTTAATTTTCATCATATTTCCTCAAACCCAATTTAGATTGAGTCACCCTTTAAATCGAGGAAGATTTACCAAGAGCCCTTGATAAACGTAAATAGTAATAGTTCTTTTGGATTTCAGCAAAAGGTCGTAGGACATAGCTGTCGTTGCTTTACTGACCTAATAAGAGCCTTAGTGGCGCAGCAGACTAAAGTGCTGTTAAGTAGCACCAGCTGCCTGTAATTACTGCAAGTTCAAATCTCACCAGGCTCAAGGTTGACTCAGCCTTCCATCCTTCCGAGGTAGGTAAAATGAGGACCTGGATTGTGGGGGCAATAAACTGACTTTGTATAAAAAGGAACACCGCTTAGGGAGGGCCGAAAGCCCTACTAAGCAGGTATATACAAAAGTATGAAGGCTATTGCTTAACGCATTGTAAGCCGCCCTGAGTCTCCGGAGAAGGGCGGCATATAAATCGAACCAATGAATGAATGAATGAATAAATAAATAAATAAATAAATAAATAAATTGCAAGAGCTTTCACGATCATCCTGTTAAGACATTTTCTTCCCTATGACTCCAAAATGTAAAAGATAGATAATCTGGTTAGATGTGCTGAGTTGTAAATAAATTCCACTGAAATGGGTCGGATTGGCTTCCGAGCATCTAAGGAGCAGGGCTAATAAAGTCAAACTACATTTGGAATGAATGAGCTGGAAGGGACCTTGGAGGACATCTAGTCCAGCCCCCTGCTCAAGCAGGGGAAACCTATACTGTTTCAGATAAGTGACCGTCTAGAACAGGGGTATCAAGCTCGATTTCATTGAGGGCCGCATCAGCCGTTGTGTTTGACTTTGGGGGGAGCAGGGGGGCATGATCAGGGTGGTTGTGGCTAGCTCAACATCATTCATGTCGGGGGCGCCTGTGGTGCCCGGATGCTCCTGAGCTCAATTTTCAGCTGTGATGGTTTCCTGCAACCCTCCGCCAGCAAAAATGGAGCTCGGGAGGGCCACCTGTGGCTCTCCCGAGCTCTGTTTTTGCTGGCATAGGCACCACGGGTGGGTTCTTTGCTGTTTCCATGGCAGCCAAAGCACCCTGCAGGCCGGATCTAAGCACCCGGCAGGCCAGATCCGACTCCCAGGTCTTGAGTTTGACAACCTTGATCTAGAATCCTCTTAAAAACATCCAGTGATGGACTGCCCACAATTTCTGAAGGCAAGCTGTTCCACTGGTTAATTGTCCTAACTCTCAGAAAATTCCTCCTTAGTTCTAGGTTGCTTCTCTCCTCGATGAGTTTCCATCCATTGTTTCTTGTCTTGCCCTCTGGTGCTTTGGAGAATTATTTGACCCCCTCTTCTTTATGGCAGCCCCTCAAACAGGGGTGAACTGAATATAGAATAACAGAGGGACCTTGGAGGTCTTCTAGTCCAACCCCCTGCTCAGGCAGGAAACCTTATGTCATTTCAGATAAATGGTTATCCAATCTCTTCTGGTTCGGGCCGGTTCGCCCTGAACCAGTAGTAAAAAAATGCTTTTAAAAAAAAAGAAGTTCCAAAGATCAGCTGAGTGACACACGATCGTCGAAACTTTAAAAAAAAACTTTTTAAAGCATTTTTAACTACAGGTTCTGGAGACCTAGTAGTAAAAAAATGCTTAAAAAGTAAGAATTTTTTAAAAAGTTCCGAAGATCAGTTGAGCAACATGCGATCATTGGAACTTTTTTTTAACTTTTTTTTTTAAGCATTTTTAACTAACCAGTAGTTAAAAATGCTTTAAAATTTTTTTTAAAAAAGAGCAGGAAATCCAAAAGCGCATGTTTGGTGTGGACAGCGCATTTGGCACGCACCGCACACACGCAGGCAGCAAACCGGTGGTGA
This sequence comes from Ptyas mucosa, assembly GCA_012654045.1. NCBI lineage: Eukaryota > Metazoa > Chordata > Lepidosauria > Squamata > Colubridae > Ptyas > Ptyas mucosa. The sequence goes on along the minus strand of WNWU01016287.1, from coordinate 9,761 downwards.
CCGGTGGAGGATTTCACCACTGCCCTCTAATATTGGAATACTGCTATCATGTCGCCCCTAATTCTTCTTTCTGTTCTGCTCCAGCTATGGAACCCAAGAAATGTAGCACACATAAAATTCCGAACAACTCCATTTACTACAAACGCAGTCTTTTTCAAATGCAGGCTATTACTAAAAATGTCCTTAACAGCCTGCCAGAAATTCCAAAGATTAGATAAAGGCTTACAAGAGTTGGCAATTTAGCCCAGAAACCAGGTTTGCAAGGAAAATTCACTTTCAAATGCTCAACGAACGACCGGACGAACATACGTTGTTTCCTGCAACGTTTGCCAGCTGTGTGCAAACTTAAATAGGCTAAGGGAGTGGCCAATTAGCCTCAAGCCTTACTCTCGAGGAGACCTCCTCCTGAGTAACTACTCATGCCTTTTGGCAGCTCTGCGTGCGCGTGCATTGAGAAGAGGCTCCTCCACTTCACTCTCTTCACTTGAAGGAGCCTCTAGAGCCGTGATGGCGAACCTATGGCAGGGGTGCCACAGGTGGCACGCAGAGCCATATCGGTGGGCACGCGAGCTCAGCTCTGGCACACATGCGTACACCAGCCAGCTGATTTTTAGGCCTTCTGAGCCCACCAGAAGTCAGAAAACACACTGTTTCCAGCCTCCGGAGGGCCTCTGGGGGGGTGGGGAAGGCCGTTTTTGCCCTCCCCAGGCTCCTAGAAAGGCTCTGGAGCCTGGGGAGAGCAAAAAACAGGCTCACCGTGCCATCGCGTGCCAAAAGCGGGGGGGCAGGGCACATAGAATTATGGATGTGGGCACGCGTGCATGTGACCCCACCGTGCTCCCCCCATTTTTGGCACGCAATGGCAAAAAGGTTAGCCATCACTGCTCTAGAGGTTCTGAAGGCCCTGACTGAGTCTCTGCCTCTGGCACCACATCTTCTTCAGCCTCCTCGCTGTCCAACTCGAGCGCCGGCTGCGCAGGCTGTTGGCGCAACACCACACCAGCCTCCTCGTCGTCAGGATCAGCCACAATCTGCGCAGGCCGCTGGCAGGCCACAACACTTTCCTTTAGACTAGCCAGACCCGAAACTTGCAGCCATTCTTCATATGTTTTAGTCTCCAGGCTACAGCTAGTCCTCAAGTTACAACCATTCATTTGGTGACAATTCAAAGTTGCAATGGCACTGAAAAAAGTGACTTATGATCGTTTTTCATGCTTAAGAACCGTTGCTGCATTCCCAGGGCTATATGATCAAAATTTTGGATGCTTAGCAAGTGGCATGTACTTATGACGGTTCAAATGTTTTGGGGTCATGCGATTCTCTTTTGCAACCTTCTGATGGACAGTGGGAAAGCTAAGATTGGCTTAAGAACCGTGTCACTAACTGAGCAACAGCAGTGACTCGCTTAACAAATGTGGCAAGGAAGGTTGTAAAAGGGGACAAAGCTCACTTAACAACAGTCTTGCTTTGCAACGGAAATGTTGGGCTCAGTTGTATATCATAACTCAAGGACTATTTTATACTGAACAATGGGTCACAACAAGAACAAGCTTAAGATGGTTTAGGAAGCCCATTGCGGCCTCAGTTCTTAGCTTTGCACTGTTGCACTATTTTACACTATTATCTCAAGCATGAACTGCTAGCACACTGCCTGTTATTTGGGAATTGGGTTCAGTGATGGGTTTCAAATTTTTTTTACTACCGGTTCTGTGGGTGTGGCTTGGTGGGTGTGGCATGGCATGCTTTGATGGGCGTGGGAGGGGAAGGATACTGTAAAATCTCCATTCCCACCCCACTCCAGGGGAATGATACCGTAAAATCTCCATTCCCACCCCACTCCAGGGGAAGGTTACTGCAAAATCCCCATTTCCTCCTGATCAGCTGGGACTCGTGAGGCAGAGAATAGATGGGGACGGGGCCAGTCAGAATTTTTACTACCGGTTCTCCGAACTACTCAAAATTTCCGCTACCGGTTCTGCAGAACAGGTCAGAACCTGCTGAAACCCACCTCTGTTCGGGTTCCTCCTCTGTTAAAACCAATAAAAAACCGGAAGGTTGCAAAATAATTGAATGTGGCATAACTATTGCAGAATAATGTTTTCAGGGTAATAACGGGGAGAGTGGAACTGCAAGTATTATTACATTGCATATTGCTCTGTCTCCTCCAGGAATCATGATAGATTCATAGGTGAAAAGCTGGAGATTCGGTGATGCATAGAACGGTCATATGTCCTCATTTATCAGAAGGAACATCTGGTCCAAATTTAATTTATTCCTCAGCCCGTCGAGAGAGCAGAACTCACTTGGTTGCATCCTTCCCTGCAGGGATGAGACGGTTGCTCTATTTTACGGCTCATCCTTATTTCTAATTGGGCACATAATACATTAGTTCTGCATATGCAATCCTGGATATTGCGTTGCCTTCCACGGTGATGTTGAAGTGGCTACTCTCAGACCCAACTTGGCAGTTGTTGGCGTAACAATTCCCGTAGTAGATGCTGAAAGCAGGCAGGCTCCAGAGACCTCCACACAGCAGAGCCAGGCACCTGATCAATTCAGTCCCTGCTAGGAAAGCTGGTGATGGGGGCGGGAAAATAATTAGTTTTTTGAAGTGCCAATTAAGGGGGAAAAAATAGAGCAGCACAATCATTACATTTAAACGCCAGCTAATGCGGTCCATTTGCAAAAATCCGTATCGTCGTTTCCCCTTTGAAAATAACTAGTTGCAGATGGATGCTCTTTTATGGGTTTGGAGCAGCGGTGGGACGCTGGGGGTTCGCACGGGTTTGGGAGAACCTCTAGCTAAGATTCTGTGCAGTTCGGAGAAACCCCCCAAATCCCACTCCTGGCTGGCCCCGCCCTCCCCACCCCTCCCAGGAGTCCCCACGCAACCCGTTTTGGATGCAGGTAAGTGCAGGACATATACAGAGGCTCAGGGAGGGCAAAAAACAGGTCTACCGGAAGTCCGGGAAGGCCTCCGGAGGGCCTCCAGAGGGCCTCTGCAGCCTGGGGAGGACGTTTTCGCCCTCTCAGAGGCTTGAGGAAAGCCTCCAGAGCTTGGGGAGGGCAAAAACGCCCCCCCTCCCGGTGGTGCAGGTGGCCAACTAGGCCACGCCCACCCAACAACCAGGCAGAGAAGCCCACCCCTGGTTTGGGGTTGTTTCTCTTCTGCTTACATTACACACGGAACAGCCTTATGCAGACACAACACAAGTCACCGAGTCATTGTTTTCTCATAAGGTTGCCCGCTTGTCATTTGAAGTACGCCGCTTAGGATCTTTGCTAAATTCAGGGTGCCTGAATTTTATCAATGGGTGGCAAGAAAGAGATAAGAACCGTTGCTATGGTCTCGATGTTGCTTAGCATCCAGCTTTGCAGGTTAGAGCTTTTCATCTTTCGAATCCAAATTTGGAAGTAAACAAACACTGAACGATTCCTGAGCATTTTTATTCCCTCCAACAATTTTGGCCTCGAATCATACAGTCTTGGGAAGTCAGGCTTATAATGAGCAGAGTTTTTAATGATTAATATTGTGCTGGATTTATGGGCAGCACCATGGGCATCTACATTATTGCAATGTAGTTGAGACTCAGTGGCTCAGTGGCTAAGACGCTGAGCTTGTCGATCGAAAGGTCGGCAGTTCAGAGGTTCAAATCCCTAGTGCCGCGTAAAGAGGTGAGCTCCCATTACTTGTCCCAGCTTCTGCCAACCTAGCAGTTCGAAAACAGGTAAAAAAATGCAAGTAGAAAAATAGGGACTACTTTTGGTGGGAAGGGAACAGCGTTCTGTGCACCTTTGGCGTTGAGTCATGCCGGCTACATGACCACTGAGACATCTTCGGACAGCGCTGGCTCTCCGGCTTTGAAACGGAGATGAGCATCGCCCCCTAGAGTCGGGAACGACTAGGACATATGTGCGAGGGGAATCTTCACCTTTACCTTTTATTTGTAAATGCAGGAAAAAATCCAAATAAGATTCCAAAGCCCTTGCATATATCGGAATCTCAAATTATAATGATGGGCCCCTTCCAATCAAAATCAAATTATGTTGAATACGGTCTTTGACCAACCTTTACAATAAAAAAGATAACTTGTTTAATTTAATAATTCGTTATTTTGAAAGGGGAAAAAAAACAATAGGACAATCAAACAACCTTCTCTATTTGAAAGTTCAGTGCAATCTAGAGGTGGGTTGCAGCAGGTTCTGACCAGTTCTGGAGAACCGGTAGTGGAAATTTTGAGTAGTTCGGAGAACCAGTAATAAAAATTCTGACTGGCCTCACCCCCATCTATTCTCTGCCTCCCGAGTCCCAGTTGATCGGGAGGAAATGGGGATTTTGCAGTATCCTTCCCCTGGATTGGGGAGGGAATGGAGATTTTACAGTATCCTTCCCCTGCCACACCCACCAAGCCACACCCACCAAGCCACGCCCACAGAACCGGTAGTAAAAAAATTTGAAACCCACCACTGGTGCAATCGCATGTCTTGGTGAAAATATTTGGCCGGGTGGTTTGTGAGCATAAGGTTAGCTTCCCTTAAAAAGTAATAAATATAAAATTTATGAGATGAGTAGAGGTAGTCTTCGACTTATGACCACAACTGAGCCAAAAATTTATGTTGCTAAGCGAGACAGTTGTGAATTTTTTGCTCCATTTTACGACCTTTCTTGTCACGAGTTGTTAAATGAATCACCTGCAGCTGTTAAGTTAGGAACACAGTTGTTAAGTGAGTCTGGCTTCCCCATTGACTTTGCTTGTCAGGTCACAAAAGAGGATCATATGACCCCGGGACACTCAACCATCATAGATATGAACTATTTGGATCACATGACCTTGGGGATGCTGCAATGGTCATAAGTTTGAAAAAAATGCACTTTTTTCAGTGCCATTGTAACTTCAAACATTCATTTGATGAACTGTTGTAAGTGGAGGGCTATCAGTATTACCCTCAAATTTGGAGATGATTGGAGAGATCCAACCACACGGTAAGATATTGTAGAAAAGTAATGGGCAGGGGGTTGGACTAGAAGACCTCCAAGGTCCCTTCCAACTTTTGTCATTCTGTTATTCTGTCCAACTACCTTGAGTTTTATTTAGGTGGGCTGCTGAAAGACTGCAGAAGACTTTGAAATATCTGTAATTAAGACTGTACTTGAACATTCTTTATTTTGCCCCCAGTGGAAATCATTTTAACCAGGAACCAATTTAGGGAAGCTAATGAAATAAACTAATCTCTTAGAAAATACAATTTTCTAAGAGTTTAGTTGTACGCTGTAACTGAAGCATTGATATTCAATTAGAATCCATAAACTGTATTATTACACAAGTTTCAATTTCTAACCCCTATTTAAATTATTTTTGAATTAAAGGTAATATAGGTTCATTGTCATTGGAAGTAATTTTCGAAAAATTTAGGGAATGTTCCACCTTATTCAGTTTAATTGCTGTGCAGTGAGCTAATCTTATTAACTATGTGGCGTTTATCAAAGGATAGAAACTAATATCTGAATAACAATTCTGGGTAGATCCAAACTGCTGCTTTTTAACAGAAAAGGATTTTTTAAAACCTCCATAATTCTGAAGACTTCCAGAACTACAGTAGTGGCCAAAATTATGGAAACCTTTTGGGAAAAGTGTATTTTCTAAAACTAGCTAATAACACCCTTTTTTTTTAGAGTAGTACCATAAAATTATATATCAGTGGAAAGATAATTGAATCAATAATGTAATGCAGTAACTTGTATGAAGGATTTGCTATTAGAATAGCAGTTACAGTATAAAGAAGAAAAGTGAAACACATAGAAAAAATGAGATCTACAAAAATGATCACCATAGAAAAAATGAGATATACAAAAATTATCACCATGTCAGTTAATACTTAGCTGGGTAACCTTTAGCATGAATTACGGCCTTACAACATCTTCCCATGGAGTGAACCAAGTCTTTTAGTTCTGCAGCTGTTCTAATGTGAAACCAAGATTGAAAGATTGCTTCTATTAACTGGGTTTTATTGCTGGGTCGCTTCTGATTAACAAGTTCCTTTAGTCAGCTCCATAGATTTTCAATTGGGTTAAGGTCTGGGCAATTCCCAGGCCATTTCAGCAGTGGAATAGGATTCTCTTGAAACTCCAAAAAAAAAGTAGTGTTATTATTAGCCATCAAACCTCAAAAAAACACTTTTTCCAAAAGGTTTCCACAATTTTGGCCACGACTGTATATATAAAATAACTTTTTAAAATTAAGATAACATGTTTAAATCTTAAATCTCTTTGGGTGTCTAGGTCATTGTGTTGCCATAACTGGGTTATGGTTATCATCTTTGAATAAAATGGAATTAAGTCACAAACAAAGCCTATGCCTTATACAATTTACATCAATTGTTGTTTGAGAATTTCCAGACTAATATGGCAAGGCTAGCGAATTATAGATGTTGGCAAAATAGTTAAAGGAAATGATAGCACACTTTTCTCTCCCTGCAAATTTGGCTTCAAAATATTTGGAAATGAGGAAAACTAACTTATGAATAAATTTTTGGGACATACATACCCAACATATGAAATTTGTATGAAGGATTCTGGACTATCTCCTGTAAGTTATGGATTGAGACTTGTTCAGTTTGTTACTTGCAACCCGAGTGTTGGAAAGAGTATTCATAGCAATAATATCCAAATATATAAAATGCCAAAGCAGTATTATTTTCCAACAACCTCATCCTGAATTTCAAATGCCATTTAAATTTCAGAATGAAATTCAGCATCAGGATAGATTGTAGACGTGTGCCCCCTCCTGGGCAATTTCATATTTATTTTCTCAATGTAGGTAATCCTCAACTTACGACCATAATTGAGCCCAAATTTCTGTTGCCAACTGAGACATGTGTTAAGTGAGTTTTGCCCCATTTTACGAACTTTCTTGCCACAATTGTTAAGTAAGTCACTGCAGTTGTTAAGTTAGTAACTGTTCTGCCCCAGCTACGGACCCCAAAGAACGCAGCACACACAAAGTCTGTACAAACCTTAGTTTACTAAATAAACCAGTTTTTTACAACAACGCCTGTTAATTAACTGCATTAACAGCCTCCAAGAATTCAAAGAATAATACTGAAAGCTTACTATGGTTGGCAGAATGCCCAGAAGCAATTTGCAGGAAGCTGATAAGATAAGCAAGACAAGACAAGACATGAAGGTATGTGAACGGAGTTGTTCCCTGCAAATTGCTTCAGTTGGCATTCCTCCTTAAATAGGCTAAGGGAATGGCCAATTAGCCCCAAGCCTTACTCTCGAGGAGACCTCCTCCTGAGGAGCCACTCCTGCCTTTTGGCAGCTCTGCACGCCCTTGCATTGAGAAGAGGCTCCTCCTCTTTGTCCTCTTCACTTACGGGAGCTTCTGGAGGTTCTGAAGGCCCTGACTGAATCCCTGCCTCTGGCACCACATCTTCTCCAGCCTCCTCATTGTCCGACTCGACTGCCAGCTGCACAGGCTGCTGGCGCAGCACCACACCAGCCTCCTCGCTGTCGGAATCAGCTACTAGCTGCACAGGCTGCGTACGGGCCACAACAATAACACAGTTGATAAGTGAATCCAGCTTCCTCATGGATTTTGCTTGTCAGAAGTTTAGAAAAGGCAATCACATGACTCTGGGACATTGCAACTGTCATAAATATGAGTCAGTTGTCAAGTGTCTGAATTTTGATCATGCAGCAAGATGCTGCAACGGTCGTAAGTGTGAAAAGCGGTCATAAGCCACTTTTTTCAGTGCCTTTGAAGCTTTGAACTGTCAATAAATGAGCTGTTGTTAAATCAAGGAATACTTGTAAATTGGTTTTATTAGCCCTGCTAATAATTGTTGCCTGTATAAAAAGGTGAGAGGCAGGTACCTTGGTCTATATACCAAACGGATGACCCATTGGGATCCCCATATCAAAACAACTTACCTTACGTACGGCCAGAATCTGAAAATAACATTGAACGCAGCACAGGACTTGAGCGAAATGGTTCCGTTGAGATCGACATATGTGAGACTGATTGGGGTAGATTGCAGGGGTGATAGCGAAATATAATTTTATCATATTTTATTTATCTACATCTTAAATTATTGTATTTTGTTCCACTTTCATTTTAAACTGTATTTTATTCCAATTTCATTTCAAATTGTTTTTTGATCAGATTTTAGTAATAATTTGTGTCTGGAACTCTGCACTTTGATATGGCCCAAGGGCTAATCAATAAAGTAAACTAAACTGGAAGACTATCTGTAATGGAAAGTGGATCCCTTTAGCTTGAAGTAGAGTCAGATCCGGTTAGTGCTTGAATGGGAAATCTGCAGAGAATCCCAGACTTGGCTGGAATGTAAGTTAGCTAAGGAAAAAGCAGTGATTAACATCTTCCCTGAAGGGACGTGCTGGCTCAGCGGCTAAGACGCTGAGCTTGTGGGCAGTTCAGCGGTTCGAATCCCTAGCGCCGCGTAATGGGGTGAGCTCCCATTACTTGTCCCAGCTTCTGCCAACCTAGCAGTTCGAAAGCACAT
>WNWU01016261.1:0-19192 GCA_012654045.1 Ptyas mucosa | reverse complement strand
TCAGTCCAGGGTGGCTCCGGAGATGTTTAGCAAAGCCCCACATTCCAGGAAAGGATTTCCCACATTCGAAACACAGGTGGGATCCATTCCCTGTGTGCAGTTTCCGGTGGATCAAAAGGAGGGACCGGTAAGCAAAGGATTTCCCGCACTCAGAGCATTTGGAGAGTCTCTCCCGATTCCTTCGGTTGAAGCATTTTCCCCTTTGCATCGTTTCCATGGTGTCTCATTTGCGGTTCCTTTGTAACCAGAGACTACTTCCAAGCAAAACTTTTGACTGCAGGTTTTTCCAGGCCGCACCTGGGGACAAAAGAAAAAGAAGTGAGGACATGTATTTGCTCTCCTTCAGCTCCGAAAATAGCCGAAAGGTTAAGTAGAAGACCTCTTGCATGAGCTCTGGGGGGATTCCAAAGCTTCAATTTCCTCTCAGCTGAATCAAAGCAATGCTGGGATACTCCCTGTGGACCTGACCTGAGATCTCCCCTTCCCCTTTCTTAGCAAGAGGGGAAGAATCAGAGGTGGGTTTCAGCAGGTTCTGACCAGTTCTGAAGAACCAGTAGTGGAAATTTTGCATAGTTCAGAAAACCAGTAAATACCACCTCTGACTGGCCCCGCCCCATCTATTCTCATTTGGGGGCAGGGGGTGTGTTGATGCAGATGAGAGACCCACTGTAAGGACACACAAACACCCCCCCCCCGAGATGTGCATATGTTGGATGGGTCCATACAGATAGACAGAATGGGACAACTCACCTCAGCCAACACACCACGGTCAATTCACCCTGCGGGGCAACAAGCCATGTCCAGACAACTGTCAACACTGAACTGGCTTGGCCAAAGCCATTTTTGTCTGCTTCAGTGTTGCCGTACTGGAGCTGAGGGTCAGGGATTTGAGTTAGAGGGATTTTTGTAGGCAAAACAGAATACTTTCTCTTGGGAACCAAGGACATTCTCACACCTGGTCGGAAGGAGTGATGCCATCCAGTTGTCGGACAGCACGGCGGTTGGACCGTATGACTGATTGTTTTGAGAAAGTGGAAAAACGTTTACTTCTAATATGGTGAAAACCACGGGAGTTTTCAGAGTCGGTTTTTTACCAGATATGTGCCAATATGATATTTCCAATAAAAGTAATCTTTGAGGAATTCAATTGCCTGGGAGTCTTACTTGCAATAGATATATTACTTGGAATCCTGACAATGACCCCAAGAGGACTCACTGCAGGACAATTTAACAATTCAATGTAATTTAACAATATTATTACAAGCCCTTCAAAATAGAAGACCAGCACAGACATCCCCTAAACTCCGCTGAAGATATTACCTAGCCTGATAACAAAACATTTGGAAACCAACCTACAAGCTCGGAGAATGAACTTCCACCCTCAAATAAAAAAATATTTTAATTTTTGTTATTCACATTTCCTTCTGTCCCTCTTTTTGCAGTCTTTCTTTAATGATTCTATTCCATCATTTCTTTCATATTAGTGTAACACTTGTCCCGTAGCAAGTTCTCCCACGGCAAGTCGGCTATGGTGAGGTGGCCGCAGTGAGTAGTCATAGAGCCTATATGTAGGCAAAATATCTTATGTAGATATAATTGTTGGAAGAAATCTCTTTCTGGATTCAGTTCCAAGTGGGGAAAAAGACACTGGATTCATAGAAGTTGCTTGGAAAGAAGGTTTATTGATGAACAGGATCACATGCCTTGGAGATCTTGGGCGAAAAAAAGGGAAGAGATGCTGAGAGTCCCTGGGTTTTATACCCTCTGGTTTTAAACTTCCTGGGGCACAGGAAGAATATTCTGATTGGTTGCTGTCAGAGGTCATAGCTAGCTTTTTAGGTTGTCTCTGTGTTAGGTTTGGTTGAATCTTGCTGGGTGATGCAAAGAAGGGCAATTAAATGGCCCTGCCTGAAGGAGGTAGATCTTTGTTATGTTGAATAGACTGGCCCAGACCTTAATTGCCCATTGACAAAGGTGGGGGGAGCTGAGTTTCTGCCTCCCTTTAGGGCAAATATACTGTCCTTTTAATATTTCCTAAAATATTTCATTTTCTAGGAGAGGGATGGGTTTGAACTTCCTATATTTTCATGGACATTGTTCTTTGGGGCACCACATACTAACATGGGCTCCTCCTAGAATGGCTTTGCAGGAAGACCCCCGCCCCAATTAAAATATTCTTTATTCTTAATATTAAAAGAGGAAGGATACAATGTTTTCCACCCAAAGGAGAAATAGAGAAATATCTTAACAAAGACAGAAAACAACCCCAGTCATAGGAAAACAGCCTCAAGCAGAAGCTTGAAGAGGCTGGTTTTTAGGAATGGAGATTTTGTATCCATTCAGAAAGACTGGACCATAAGCAAAGAGCAAATGGATAAGCAGCACAATTAGGCAAGCCAGAGCTGACAAGATTAGCTCAGATATACACCTAGGACTGGCATTTCCCCTTTTGCTTATAAAGCCAGTCATGACCCCATAGGAGTCTAGCAACAGCCATTAGAATATTAAAGGACATGTTTTTTTCACCAAGCCACAGCTGATCCCTGCTTAACATAGGGAAGGTGTAAATCATCAAGGCCTTCGAACTTGGCAGCTTTAAGACATAGCACATAGCTATGCTGGCTGGAAAATTCTGGGAGTTGAAGTCCACAAGTCTTAAAGCTGCCAAGTTTGAAGACCTCTGGTGTAAATCATCAACGTCTGCAAAGATTCATGTTGGAGGTCAATTGAGCCCCACCCACCCACCTAAAGTAGGATGTAAAGTGAAATTGGATATAAGAATGCAATAATACGGGGTCAGCCTGGATGATCTCTGAAGGGCCCCTTTGATTTGAGAAAGTTGCAGAGTTCAAGAAGTCAGACCGCAGGCAAAGAGACAGTTGCTGGGTTCAAAAAGTCAAACCACAAGAATTAACTAACTTCCTGGTACAACCTTAAAGAAAGCAATAAGGGAAGCGGGTGAGCCTAGCATGCAGGAGGTTTATTTCACATTTCCTGTGTTGTTAGTAACTGAAAAGTATAAGAATGCATGTCTGAATCAAAAACCTTGTTCAGAATTTAACAGATTGACTCACAGGTGAGACTTCGGGCCCTGTCTTGAACCAGTTTCTTTTCACTTAATGCGTTACATTCCCTTCCAAACACTGGAATTACTCTTGTACCGACAGTAAAAAAATTTGAAACCCACCACTGCCTCAGAGACATCAGCTTAGTACCCAATTCTGGTCCCCTGGCCCATGTCCTCCTCGTAGTCCTGCATTGGCTGTACAGCAAGGAACAGGGGGGTTGAGTGCAACAAAGGGGCTGGGTGCCTAGCAACACAGGTATTTGCCCAAAGTAATCCTGCCAAGCTATGACATCCCCTGCTTCTTCTTTGAGATAGGTACCAGGCTCTGAGTCAGAGGTGGGTTTCAGCAGGTTCTGACCAGTTCTGGAGAACCGGTAGTGGAAATTTTGAGTAGTTCAGAGAACCGGTAGTAAAAATTCTGACTGGCCCCGCCCCCATCTATTCTCTGCCTCCCGAGTTCCAGTTGATGGGGAAGGAATGGGGATTTTGCAGTAACCTTCCCCTGGATTGGGGAGGGAATGGAGATTTTACAGTATCCTTCCCCTGCCACACCCACCAAGCCATGCCACACCCACCAAGCCATGCCACACCCACAGAACCGGTAGTAAAAAATTTTGAAACCCATCACTGCTCTGAGTTGTACAAAGAAAAACTAGATAACACAGAGGTGAGATCACTGGTAGAAGCAAATGAAAGAGGCAATTCCAATTCTTTTTTTTTAAACACTTTATTAAACTTTTATTACATTAAAAACATAAAAAAATTATTGCACTCAACAACAGCTAATTGTGTTTTTCTTGTGACAATAGTTCGTGCATTATTTACAAAAATTAATTTGTGCGTATTTACATTCTTATTTTATCAATTACTTGTACTTAGTAACTATCTATCTTCAATCTATCTCCGTTCTATCCAGTTATACCACTGTTCCCACATATTGGCAATTCCAATTCTTAGCAAAGCAATTCTTACAGAAGCAAAACAGCAAGTCAAACCAATTCTACTCACTCTACTATTATGCTATACTAATTCTACCTGTTCTATTATTATTATGTCCCTTCAGCACCATTACTTCAGCTGGCTTTCAGGGCCATGGAAAATCCCGAAGGAAACACCCAATATCTTTGAGGTACCACCCAAGTGTTCTTGGAAGACCACCGTTGGAAGAAACGTCCATCTGGGTTCAGTTCCAAGTGGGGAGAAAGACACTGGAAACACGGAGACTGCCTGGGAAAGATGGTTTAATGGTGGACAGGACCACATGGTTTTGAGGTCCTGGGCAAAAAAAGCACATGAGTGAGGGAAGGAGAGAGAGATTTATAGCCTCTGTTGGGCTTTGAATTTGAGCTTGTATTCTGATTGGTTGTCAGACTCCCATGGGACCATGCAGGGGTAACTTCGTAGGTTGTCTTTTGAGTCCCAAGCTTGGTTGAATCTTGCTGAGTGATGCAATCTTCCCCAGGTGCCATGTGGTGAGATCTGTTGCTAGATGGGTAGAGGGCTAACCTTACCTTTGTTGGATCTTGGGTGAGGGCATTTGCTTATGAATAGACCTAGCTGTCTCTTTATCTCTTAAGTGCTGACATCTGCTGTGGGTTATTGAGGAGGGTGGAGGCTATTAAGAGTGAGTCTGCTTGCTGCCTAAAAAACACGTTTCTCCATTTCTCATCCAGGGAGGTATAATATTGGTTTTTTTTAATTAAAAAGTTTTATAAAAAGTACAAACATTTTTCCCCACCCCACCCCTCCCCTCTCCCTAACCCACCCCCACCCCTTCCCTCCCACAAACCCAACCCCCTCCCATTCTCCCCCACCCCACCCCCCCTCCCTGAACTTCCCAGGACCAGCACAGGGTCTAACATTCAACATTCTAGAAACCTAATCTAAAATCTGCGAACAATACATTGAGCTAGATTAACCCTAGATCTTTAACTCCTAGCACTCAAAACATTATACACATAAAACACTAACAAAGTCAAATATTTCATTCGTAAGCAATTTGAAGTTTTGTAGTCCGACATTTGTTTTGGATATAATCGATCCAGGTCTGCTTCCTGCCTAAAAAACACGTTTCTCTTTTAAATTTAATAACAGCGGCAAGACTACTGGTGGCACAATATTGGAAGAAACAAGATGTACCTACAATTCAAGAATGGACATTAAAAGTAGTGCATTTGGCAGAAATGGCAAAGATTTCCGCATATCTCAAAGACTATTCAAACGAAAGATATCTAAAGGAGTGGAGAAGATGGATAGATTTTATTCAGAACAAATATTGTAATAAGAAATTTCAATTAGCTTATGAATGAAATACTTTGTAGAAATTGTTATATTAAGTAGAATAGTGTTGTTTTATTATTAGGAGTTAAAGATCAAGGTTAATAATGTCTTATTATATTGTTAGCTAATTCTAGTTTTATGTTTGTACTTGTAATACCCTGAGTTAATCCTGGGAAGTCAGAGGGGGAAGGGGGAGGGTTGGGAAGGGGGGTTGGGGGGGAAGAGGGGGAGGGAGGGAGGAAGGATAGGGAGGGGGGAAATTTTTTTCTTTGTAATTTGTAAAACTTTTTAATAAAAAAAAACATGTTTCTCCATTTCTCATCCAGGGAGGTATAATATTGTTGGTGGAGGAAATAAATCAATGTACCGTAAACCTTCATCTCTATTAAGATCTACTTTAACAAATGAGCCTCTGAAACAGTTAACTATAACTGTTTTTATTTACATAAAAATAAAAACAATATCTATTCAAATATTAAATAGTATTTCATTACTTTGCTTAAATATCCTGTCAGATATCCATCCATCCATCCATCCATCCATCCATCCATCCATCTATCTATCTATCTATCTATCCAGCTATCTATCTATCCAGCTATCTATCTATCTATCTATCCATCCATCCATCCATCCATCTATCTATCTATCCATCCATCCATCTATCTATCTATCCAGCTATCTATCTATCTATCTATCTATCTGTCCATCCATCCATCCATCCATCCATCCATCCATCCATCCATCTATCTATCTATCTATCCAGCTATCTATCTATCTATCTATCTATCTATCTATCTATCTATCTATCTATCTATCTATCCAGCTATCTATCTATCCAGCTATCTATCTATCTATCTATCTATCTATCTATCTATCTATCTAACTATCTATCTATCTATCTATCTATCTTACCAAGAATGGAATTTAGCTGACTTAGTGTTGTTATGGAATGATGGGACCAAACAACATTCCTGGTCAGCCAGAGACAGTTTATTGCGCAAGGTTCAGAGCAGATTCATACCCGAAAGTCTGAACAAAGAAGAGCTCTGATACAACTGTTTTTATACATTTCCAAGACAAAGGATTTGGTGAGCTCATGCAGTTTTCCATATATGGTTAAAATACATTTGGTATAAAATAAATGAGCTCATGCAGTTGTTCCATATATGGTTAACATACATTTGTTATATGATAGTGGACACTTCCTAATTACTAAACCATTATTTCCTAGCTTATAAGATTATTTTCCGCTAGACCACTTTCCTAAGTTCTGTAAGTACTAATGGAGTTTTTATTGCTGTCCTTAGGTAATAATTAACTCTTTGCTCCAAGTCTTTGTGTCTTGGACAGTGAGGTTCTTCAGAGGTTCTCCATATGGCTGTCCTTCTGCCTCCTCAGAAGATATATTACCAATAATGGGGTTTAGCTGACTTTAATATAATCTCCAACAAGCACGTTTCTTTCAAACCAGCACATTTCTTTCTTACAATAATGTGAACAAAGAGGGCCCTTCCGTGTTCATATAGCTGACCCCGCATCATTCACATTAGTGTAATCTCCAAGCAAGCACATTTCTTTCTTATAATAATGTGAATAAAGAAGGTCGTTCAGTGTTCATATAGCTGACCCTGTACTATTCCTACATCATTCACATTAATTCTTTCTCAGAAGAAATAGTCTTGTAAACCATCAGAACTGCACCAGAACTGCCCTTCTAACTGACTTCCAAACTGCCCCCAGTTTTCTAACAGAACAGAACTCTCCAAACTGCCAACTGCCTTCTGAATTGCTTTCTGGACTGCCAACCATTTTCTGTCAAGAATCTCCTTTTATACTGTCAACTGTGACAGTTAGGGGAGGGAACATAAAAGCCCTGGAGATTCAAACCCATCAGCTGCCTTCTGATTGGCTCATCCACTTGTCCATTCCAAAAGCCATTAATAGGCACAGCAAATTGAGAAATAACTTTTCTCTCACAAATATTCTGCCTTTTTAACATTTCCTAGAATATTTCATTCTTCTAGGAAAGGGGTGGGTGCTACCTTCCTACACCACCAAGGGAAGAGGTTGACTATTTCTGCGCTTCTTTATTTTATTTATAGAGTGCCAGTCCCAAAGGTGCTTTTTCAGGAGGCAACTGGACTTCCTTGTTTTTTCTTTGAAGACTTTTCTTTGAAGACTTTTCAGTTCACTTTTCATCCAAGAAGCTTCTTCAGAAGCTGAAGCTTCTTGGATGAAAAATGAAACTTTTTTTAAAAAAAACAAAGCAAGAAAGTCCAGTTGCCTCCTGAAAAAGCACCTTTGGGACAACCGTGACCTGGAAGACTGAGAATCCCTACAGACTTAAAGAGTGCCAGTTTCTCTGTATAATGAAGTAAATAATTTAGCAAGCATATAAATATGAGAGTCACAATGTGTTAAGGGTTCCCTCTTGCTTTGAGGGGCCTGTCTTTTAGTTAATCAACTAAAATGAGCAAACTTCCTCAATTCCCCCAAAAGTGGCGTAGCAGGCTAATGCCTCCTATTAAGGCAGCATTTAACATCCAGCTGCCTGCAATTACTGCGAGTTCTAATCTCACCAGGCTCAAGGTTGACTCAGCCTTCCATCCTTTCTAAGGAGGGTAAAATGAGGACCCGGTTTGTGGGGGCAATAAGCTGACTTTGTATAAATATACAAAAAGTATGAAGGCTATTGCTTAACACATTGTAAGCCGCCCTGAGTCGCCGGAGAAGGGCGGCATATAAATATAAATAATAATAATAAAAAAATAAGGTTACCCAAGCTTAATCTACATATCAAAGGATAAGGTCTGCAAACAGAGTTAATTAAATTAGGTCTCCCAGAGGAACTGCATGTTCATGAACGTCTATGAGATTCTCAGTCATCCAGGTCACTTTTTCAAGATGAGGCAGAACAAAAAGAAAGTTATAAAAGATTGCTTCTTAGGCAGTAAAATGTATGAAGAAAATGGAAAATGTCAAACCCCAAGTTCACAGTTATTCAAGCATTAAGGAACTGCTGGAAATTTAGGTACTTCCTGCAAGACACCTGTGACCTCATTCTGTATGAAGGGGGAGCAAGATATCTAGCTTCTTTAACAGAGCAACAGGGAGCTAATATAACCAATCAACGCTAATATGTTATATTTCCATCTTTTGCTACTTTTGAAACGCTTGTTTTTCCATAAGAGGGGGTTCAGATATTGCTACAGCGATATTGCTAACCTTTTGCGCAAATAAATACAACTCCTTTGTATTCCGAAGTCTGAGTCTCATTATTCCTACAATAAAGAGGCAACCGGACTCTCTGGTGTTTTTTTTTCTTTGAAGACGTTTTGCTTCTCATCCAAGAAGCTTCTTCAGCTCTCAGCTGAAGCTTCTTGGATGAGAAGCAAAACGTCTTCAAAGAAAAAAACTGAAAGTCCCGTTGCCTCTTGAAAAAGCACCTTTGCATGTTCACAAGAAGAAACATACCTTACGCACACAGAATAATAAAATAATAATAAAAAATACATGGAACGTTGTCCATGGGGTCAAGATGGGTGGGGCACAACTTTGCAACTAACAACACCACACATACACACATCTGAGATAGGTAAAACCTTGGTTTTGAACCATTGTTAGAAAATATTAGGCCTGAATCCTTAGCTGAGATATATTGTTCCTCTTTGTCAGTTAGAGAAACTGCTGTATTAGCAAAAATGTATTTTTATTTTATTAACCCAGACAGATGCATCCTGTTGTTCCCTGTATATGCTGTCTCAGATGTCACATGCTGGACGAAGATAACATATGTTACTCCCTTTTTGTATTATCTTACACCCTTTGTCTGGAAGGGATGGTTTTAGTTCCCTATCATACCTTATATGTCCTGTATACCACCCCCAAATACGCCCACATATTGAATAGTATAAGTATCTGCCTATGTAGATCCTTCGGGGTTCAGACATTTTGCTTGCTTTTGCTGTTTGAACCTGCACAAATAAACTTTCCTACAATGAAGAGTCCTGTCCTGTCTTTCCTACAACAGGATGAGAAGCAAAACGTTTTCAAAAAAAAAAACCGAAAGTCCAGTTGCCTCTTGAAAAAGTTTCTTCACAAGAAGAAACATACCTTACACACACACACAATAAAATAATAATAAAAAATACATGGAACGTTATTCACGGGGTCAAGATGGGTGGGACACAACTTCGCAACTAACAACAACACACATACACACATCACCCTAGAATAAGGTGACCAGATGCCCCGCTTTTGGCAGGATAGTCCCGATTTTCAACAATTTGTCCCGCGTCCTGCAGCGTTTTAAAAAAGTCCCGACTGGGGGGAGAACTGGTTTGCTTACTCGCCCACTCCCAATCTATTGCTGCCTCCTGAGGGAAAAAAAACTGTTTAAATTCTTGCGGGGGGGGGGAGAGGGGGGCTTCAAAGGACCGCCCTACAGCTGATCAGTGTTAAAAGAAAACAAATGAGTAGACCTGTGTCTGCAAAAATAGAAAAAACAGCCCCTTTCAGCTTCAGTATAGGTTAATTACCATAAGTTGATTTGAACAGCCTCCTGACTCTCAGCTGATTTGCTCTCAGCTGTTATGGTCTTTTGCTAGCTGCAAAGAGTGCTGCTGGAGCACAATTTTTTTTCTCCTTGTGCAATTCAAGCTGAAAACGAAACCGAAACTAAAGCAAGTTGTTGGCTTTGCTGTTTGCTTGCAACGTTGGAAAGGCAGATTGCTTTTCTTTTTCCTCATCAAAAAAGGTAGGTGCAAACAATGGGAAATTTATGGCAAATGGCAAAAGAGGAGAGTTCAAGATTTTAAAACACTAAAGAAAAAAAAGCTCTATTTAACTAGGGAATTGTAATAATTGAGATACTATTAATTGTATATTGTGTTGAAAGCAGAAATGGTTAAGTTGTGGTTTGGAGGAATATATGGGGGAAATTATTTGGTTTATTATTATTGGTAAATATAATTAATTGATTTGTAAGAAATTGGATTGCATGGAAATAATTGGAATATTCATGTTCATATTGATTAATATGCAAAAAATATAGTTATATAACTAATTGATTTATATTAAAATGTTCATTTTTGTATTGAACAACTGTAATATTACATAAGTAACCAATGTGAGGATGGATATAAAAATAGATGACAATGGGAAGGGGTATAATATAGAATAGAAGGGAAAAATTGAATTTGATTAAGATTAGAGATGAGGATGAAGGGTAATATTGTTTTTTTAAAAAAATAGATAAGGAATAAATATGGTAAAAAGGAAATATAGAAATTGTAAATTTAATTGAAATGACTAAACACTGTTTAAATTTGTGAACCAGCCAAATACTCTGTTCAAAGAAAATACATTGTATGTTTGTATGTGTGTTTCTAATTATTGCTATTTATTCATATTTGTTGTCTTTTATTCTTTAAAGTTTAACAATTCATTCTTTATCTTAATATCTTTATATTTGTTTGGGGTTGTTGTTCTTCCCTTTCATCTTTTTTATTGCACAGCAATCTTTCTCCTCAAACCTACCACCTCTCTCTTTTTTACTCAGAGGGCTGAAAAAGTTATTTTTGACTGGTCCTCGCACTTTTGAGCAGTCCTCAAACTTACGACTGTCCTCACATTTTACGTTTTTGCCCTATCTTGTCACCATGGTGAAGAGAAGCAGCTGTGAAATGAGTGACATGGTTTTTAAGAATGCTGCACGGGCATAAATGTGAGGATGGTCATAAGTGTGAGGACCATTCAAAACTGCGAGGACCTGTCAGAAATGACTTTTTTCAGCCCTCTGAGTAATCCCTATAGAATAAAATAATACTAAAATAAAATTATATTATCGAATAATATAATACTATTTATTATATTTGTAAATTGTACTTATGTTGAAATTTTAAAAAATATATTGCAATACTATTTTTGCGTTCTATGAAATTTTTTGTAGCTCCATATAGACCAAATTTTTAATCAAGCCCCCCTCTCCCCCCCTCAATGGTGTCCCTCTTTACCAATGTTAAAATCTGGTCACCTTACCCTAGAATCAGCATGTAGACACCCCGGACAAGCTCCCCTTATAAAAATCTGCTGCTGCACCCCATTTCTCGGAAGCCTTCCCCAAAAGGTAACCTGTTTGGCTTTGAGGTATAAATATTTCTTCTTTCCTCCCAGCTGCCTGGATCTCATTTTTATTTATTCTTGTTCTTTTATTTATTCTTGTTCTTTTATTTATTCTTGTTCGACTTGGAACCCCAAAGGATTCTTCCGCCAGATGAGAAGTGAAACCCAGAAGGCACCCCAGAAAGTCCAGTTGTTGCATTTTTGGGATGGATGGGAAGCATCTTTGGATCGGAAGGACCACAAAGAAACTTTCTGGGAGCAACTGCCCCAAAGCTCCTTCCCGGAGCCCCACGGGGAGCCTCGGCCAGGAGAGGGAGACTCTCCCCCCTTTGCACCCCTCGAGGGAAGGGAGGCTGCAGCTCCCTGCAGGCGACGCGGATGCGGAACCTCCCCAAGCAAAAGCATGCAAGGCGTGGCGGCGATGAAACCTTACCTGGCCGAAGCGGGAACCGAGAAGTCTCCTCCGAGGGATCCAGCGCCGATCTGCAAGGGGAATCCTCTGGGAGGGATTCGGGGAGGACGAAGCGGAAGAGCAGCGAAGAAGACAGCAGCTGCGGGGGCGGGGCTTCGCGCCTCCCCTCGGGATCCTCCTCCTTCTCCTCCAGGCAGCCACGCCCCTCTGCAATTAGCTCTTGGGCTGTCTTTCCCTCCCGTGACGATTGGCCAGAAGGGAGAAGATTGGCTCCGCCCCCGAACGTCCTGGCGGGATTTCCCATCGTGGCGCCTTTTCCATGCAAATAAAGCGAGACGGAAGGAACGTTCCACTTGGGGCGTTCGAGAGGGGGCGTTTGAGCCGGACTGCTACAGATGCTGCCTCCCCTGCGGCGGCTGAAAGGTGGATTCTTCCTATAAGGGGAGCTTTTTCCCCGCAAGGAGAAACGTAGCTCCGATTTCTCTAAATTTCTGCTTGAAAGTTCTGGCTGGATCGTTTAGAGAAATCTGCCTTGGATTGCCTGCTCGGAAGAGGCTCAATGCAGGTAGTCCTCGATTTACAGCAGATAGACAGATTAACAGAGTTGGAAGGGACCTTGTAGGTCATCTAGTCCAACTCCCCACCCAAGCTGGAGACGCTACTGTTATGGAATGATGAGACCCAACAACATTCCTGGTCAGCCAGAGACAGTTTATTGCGCAGTTTCAGAATCAGATTTGTATCTGCAATTCTGAACCCAGAAGAGCTCTGATCCAACTGCTTTTATACATTTCCAAGGCAAAGGATTTTGTGAGCACAGCAGTTTTCCATATACGGTTAACATACATTTGTTACGTGATAATTGATACTTTCTAAATTACTAAATTCCTACATTATTTTCTAGTTCATAAGATTATCTTAGCTAAACCACCTTCCTTAGTTCTGTGATTGCTGATGCGTAGGTTCATGGCTGCTTTGGTTAATAAGTAACTTTTGTTTCATATGGATGTCCTTGCATTCTTGACAACTAGGCCCCTCAGAAGATATATATATATATATATATATATATATATATATATGTAAAACCAAGGATGTAATTTAGCTGACTTAGTGTAATCTCCAAACAAGCACATTTCTTTCTTATAATAAAGTGAATAAAGAGGGCCCTTCAGTGTTCATATAGCTGACCCTGTAGTATTCCTACATCATTCACATTAACATGGATTTCCTTGCAACCGTGACAGCTTGGTCTCTCAGATGTTACGAAAATGGAATTTAGTTGACTTGGTGAAATCTCCCAACAAGCATATTTCTTTCTTATGATCAGGAGATAAAGAGTGCCCTTCAATGTTCGTGTAGCTGACCCTGTATTATCCCCACATTACTACCTTCATCATTTCTGACAGGTGGCAGTCCGGTCTCTTCTTGAAAGCCTCCAGGGATGAAGATCATTTAGTGACCATTCAAAGTTACTACGACACAGGGGAAAAAAGGGACTTATGGCTGTTTTTCACACTTACAACTGTTGCAGCTTACGCATGGACACGTGATCAGAATTCAGACGCTTGGCAACTGACTCAGATTTATGACGGTTGCAGTGGCCTGGAGCAACCTTCTGTCCAGCAAAGTCAATGGGGAAACCAGATTCATTTAACAACCGTTTTATTAACTGCAGTGATTCATTTAACTATTTGTGGCAAGAAAGGTCGTAAAACAGGGCAACGTTCACTTTGCAGATGTCTCATTTAGCCACTGAAATGTTGGGCTCAATTCTGGTCGTATGTCGAGGACTACCTGTAAACCTCTCCCGGTACTTCAAAGAATGGATTTTTTTTTACTTTTTGTGGGAAACAAATGTGAAATTGACCATATTAGCAGCATACAAGGAAAACCAGTATAAGATGTTTTATGGTATGGAACATACTATCATTTATGGTGGACGTGCACATCTGCAAAAAAATATTGGACTAAAATCCAAAAATGGCTTGAAGAAATAACTGAACAACATATAAATTCTGGAAACCGGAATTATTTTTATTGGGAATACTCTCCAGAATATACACCAAAGAAATACAATATCTAATTTTACATATTATAACGGCAGCCAGATTAACATATGTACAGAATTGGAAAAGTAACATAATACCAAAAGAAGAAGAGGTGATAAGAAAAGTTTTGGATTATGTGGAGATGGACAAATTAATGAAAGAGATAAAAGAAAAAGATGAAACAAAATATTATTTAATATGGAATAAACGGTATAAATGGTTAGAGGCAGTGGTGAAATGTAAAATTTGTTACTACCGGTTCTGTGGGCGTGGCTTGGTGTGTGTGGGGGTAATGTGACTGGGTGGGCGTGGCCAACTTTTTTTTTTTTACTTTTAAAAGCATTTTTTCTACAACCTCTTCAGCCGAAGAGGTTGTAAAAAAATGCTTTTAAAAGGCTCTGACGATCCCAGCTGAGTTGCCTGATCGTCAGAGGCCTTTTTTTCTTTTAAAAGCATTTTTTCTACAACCTCTTCGGCTGAAGAGGTTCTAGAAAAAATGCTTCTAAAAGTAAAAAAACCGCCTCTGATGATTGCGCGGCTCAGCTGGGCATGGGTTGTGTGTGTGCAGGGATTTTTGCTACCGGTTCTCCGAACTACCCACTGCCATCGCTTTGGTTAGAGATCAGGAATAGTAAGTAAGAAGACTTACCAAAATGCTACTGAACAGATAATGTATGTAAAGTAATATATAGATCAGGGGTGGGTTCTAAATCTTTTTACTATCGGTTCTGTGGGTGTGGCTTGGAGGTCATGTGACTGGGTTGGCATGGCTAGCTGGTCATGTGACCAGGTGGCCATGGCTATGTGTATAGGGACTACTCAGAGGGCTGAAAAAAGTCATTTCTGATAGGTCCTCGCACTTTTGACTGGTCCTCACACTTATGACCATCCTCACATTTATGCCCGTGCAGCATTCTTAACAACCATGTCACTCATTTCACAACTGCTTCTCTTCACCATGGTGACAAGATAGGGCGAAAAACATGAACCAGCCAAAAATAAACTTAGGAGGAGTAGGGGAGACAATGCTGGGAAGCAGTTAGAGCCAAACTGTGAACCAGTTAAATATAAGGTAAGGAGTGGAGGTAAGCATCCCTGGAAAACAGCTGACTAAGCCATTATCCAGTTAAAAATAAAACTAGGAGTGGAGGAGAAAATGTTGGAGAGCAGTTAAAACCAAACTATGATCCAGTTATTAAATAAGGTTAGGAGTGAAGGGAAGCATCCCTGGAAATCAGCTAATCAAGCTGTAATCCAGTTAAAAATAAACCTAGGAGGAGTGAAGCAGATATCGTAGAAGTAAATTTTAAAGTGAATTGATTTTGAAATGTTTGTAAGAGGAATAAAATACTTTGTGTTGGTTTTTAGATGCAATTTTGAAGAAATACTGATTGAATTTGGTCTTTGAAGTAAGAGAAATATATGAAATACTGATTGTTAAAATGATAAATGAATATTATAAAAAGCTGTCTAGATTTGGAATTTAAGATTAAGGGTGATACTTAATAGAATGTTAAATGTTAGAACAAAAGGTTAGATTGAATGGAAAATTGGGTTTAGAACTTTTCTTTTTTTTTTACTTTTTCTTCTTTTTTTCTTCTTTAAGATGGTAATGAATGAAATTTGGAACTTATGCTTGTTTTATACCGGATCAAACTTTTGCTCTAAAAAGATATGTTTTATGTCTAAAATAAATAAATAAAAAATTCAAAAAAAAATAGGGCGAAAAATGTAAAATGTGAGGACAGTCGTAAGTTTGAGGACTGGTCAAAAGTGTGAGGACCAGTCAAAAATAACTTTTTCAGCCCTCTGAGTAGTCCATATGCACAAAAGGATTCAATTATTTCTTCAAAGTGCTGATGATTGCACCCTGGCTGGAAGAACTCCAACAGGGGAGTATTTCCTCCCAACAGCGGGGTAAAAAGCTTAAAAAAAAGGAGCCTGAGTGGCGTAGCAGGCTAATGCCTCCTATTAAGGCAGCATTTAACATCCAGCTGCCTGCAATTACTGCGAGTTCTAATCTCACCAGGCTCAAGGTTGACTCAGCCTTCCATCCTTTCTAAGGTGGGTAAAATGAGGACCCGGTTTGTGGGGGCAATAAGCTGACTTTGTATAAATATTCAAAAAGTATGAAGGCTATTGCTTAACACATTGTAAGCCGCCCCGAGTCTCTGGAGAAGGGCGGCATATAAATATAAATAAATATAAATAAATAAAAATAACCCTTCCCCTTTAAGAAAGTCAAGCAAAAAAATAGCCTCCGGAACCGGAAGTGACAGTAAGTCTAGGCATACTGCCGGAGAGGCAGTTTCTGTAATAAAGATTAGGTTAGGAAACAACACCAAATGTTGTAATTAATCCTTACAGGATTAACCTTGTAAAGTGGAAAAAAACAAAAGGAGATTTATTTTAACAACCAGTTCTCTGAACTGCTCAACTACCGGTTCTACCGAAGTAGAATCCCACCACTGGGTCTACCCATTCATTTTTGCAGGCACCGGTCTACTCATTTGTTTTCTTTTAAGGCTGATCAGCTGTAGGGCGGCCCTTTGAAGCCCCAAGGCAAGAGTTTAAACAGCTTTTTTTCCTCTAGCCATCAGCTGGGACTCAGGAGGCAGCAATAGATTGGGGGTGGGGCCAAATAAAAGGTAAGAATAACGCTGGGGTGGGGGTGAGGGGGCCAGAACCGGTTGGGTGATGTCATATCGTCACCGCTACCGGCTCAGCCGAAGCGGGCCAAACCGGGAGGAACCCACCACTGATATAGATACAATAATATGTATAACAAGTAAAGAACTGTATATATAAATAAGGAACAAGGGGACCACAAATAAATATATATATATATATATATATATATGTATGTATATGTATATATATGTAAAGAAGGGGAGGGGGAAAAGCGTGAACTTTAGAAGAGTACCGATATGAAACGGTTGTAAAATGGAAATGCATGTTTCGTGCTTGTTTCTGGTTTTGTTTTTAAAGGAAAAATAATAAAAACATTAAAAAAATAAAATAAAAAGGAATTTTGTCAGGGACAAGGAGTCCGCTTCGTGCTTTTGTGAAGCTTAGATCAGAACAGACGTGCAGTTGGCACCATTACCCTGGCAGGCCATGGAAAGCCCCTCAGGAAACACCCAATATCCCTGAGATAGTACCCAATGTCCTTGGAAGACCCCCAAGGGAGGAGGTTGACCAGAAGTCCAGTTCACTCACCATAGAGTCTCCTCCTAGCACAGCATCCTTTTTCCTCTGGCGACCAGAAGTCCGGGTCCCCCACCATAGAGTCTCCTCTTAGTGCAGCATCCTTTTTCCTCTGCCAACTGGAAGTCCAGTTCCTCCACCATAGAGTCTCCTCTTAGCGCGGCATCCTTTTTCTTCTACCTGTCCTAACCGAAAGCCCTATCAATTGTTTAGCCAACCGGCGACAGGGAGCCGCAGAAGAGGGATGAAAGAGCCACATGTGGCTCCAGAGCTGTGGGTTGCTGACCCCTGGTACAGATGATGGAGCAAGGGAGGGGGCCTCTTTAAACAACTGTTTTCAGTAACCAGCAGAGCCTTTGCTTAGTATTTCTATTTATTTGAAGTAGGCAAGTAAGAAATTGGCCAGAGACGAAAACCGCCCAGAAAGTCAATCTATCATTACTTGAAAACTCATAACATGAGAAATAAAATTCTTGAATATTCAATTAGTTAGCAAGATCATGCTATTATTGTGGGATAATATGAACATGGTACATGTAAACTTACTGAACATTGCTCGCTATGTTGCAGGAAAAGAAACGGGACCAGGCCAAGCTCTTCAATGCAGGAAAAAGTTTATTGTGCACGGTTCAAGCAGCCCAAAAGCAAACAAAAAGTCTGAACCCCGAGGGGTCCTTCATGACAAGTATTTATACAATCCAAATGCATATACATATCAGGGAGTGTTACATTTAACACGTAGGAACTAACCTCCATCAGTCTTCAAGGATCAAAGAGGAGAGGAAATAATAAACACCCGCTAACACATTCATGTTCTCTGCTCAGTGTCTCAAGACAAAACATAATACGATAAGGGACTGGAAGACGCCTCAAGAGTAATAAAGGAAGCAGGATTTGTTATCTGGGGATATACATGACATTTGGGGTGCAATAAACAGTGAATAATAGGATGCATCTGTTTTGGGTCAATTTACCCTTTTACAGATAAGTACCTTCATCAAATACCTTCATCAATCCAGCAACCTTTTATCGGCACGGAAGAGGAACTTCAGCCTTGGCCAAAGGTTTAGGACTTTTAATATTCGAAGTTTAGCCAATATCAGAATTTGGTCTACCTCAGCTAGAAGCTTTATAACTCAAATTAGGCTATCCAATGAGAATACACACTTCAAACCCAATAAATTGAACTGTATGGTGGTTTCTCACTTTTCTAAGGATCTTCTCACTTTGGGAGACCTATCCTTTTCTTATAAATAAATAAAGTGGTTTTTCCACCTCTTAAAATATCATTGTTTTCATTCCAGCCTTAACATAATTATTTTGAAATTGCATACAATTTGTATCCATCATAATAATACCCAAAAGTCCTATTTTTATCTCAATCTTAAAAGACGTTTTCTGCCAATGGCCAGTTCTATTTGGTCTTCTAGTTGCATTTTTTTTTCAATTTTTTTTCTTTTTTCCTTTTGGCTTCATTTTCCTGCCTTTTGTGTATTTTCTTATGCCTTCGAAGTGACGAACTCCAACCAAAACTTTTTCCGCACTCAGAGCACTTATGTGATTTTATCCCGGTGTGAATCTCCTCATGGGTCCGAAGGTCACAAATACGAACAAACTCCTTCCCACATTCCCTGCAGGTGTGAGGTTTCTCCCCTGTGTGAAACCTCTCGTGGATTTTCAGATATTCTTTGTAAGCAAAAGATTTCCCACACTCCAGACATTTATAAGGTTTTTCACTGGTGTGGATGCGCTGATGCCTCAAAAGGCTGTCATTCCTGGAGAAACATTTACCGCACTCCAAACATTTCAGGGAAACCACTCCCATGTGCTTTATCTGGCTGTGTTTTCTAAGGGTCGACAAGTAAGCAAATGTCCTTCCGCACTCTAAACATTTGTAATCTTTTCTTCCTCTGTGAAGTTGCCCGTGACGTTTGAGGTCTCCTTTGCTATGAAAGGACATTCCACACTCGATGCACTGAAAGGGCTTCTCCCGCGAGTGGATCATCTGATGTTGCCAAAGGCCTCCCTTTACAAGGAAGCACTTCCCACACTCTG
>WNWU01016251.1:5756-22354 GCA_012654045.1 Ptyas mucosa | reverse complement strand
AGAGAGAGAGAGAGAGAGAGAGAGAGAGAGAGAGAGAGAGAGAGAGACCATTGAAATCTGCATTTTCAAAATGCCATCAAATCTTCCTCTTTGTAATTAAATGCTGCTTGCTTTCTTCAACAGCAAAATATATTCCTGAACAAATATTCACAAAGGAATATACTATAACAGAGATCACCAAAATTGCAGGGCAGCATTATAGGTTGTGCCAAAATAACAATCGCAATATTTCTGCTGGTCAGCGAAGAGTGTAAGTCAAAGCTTCAAGGTGACATAAATCTTATTCAGGATGCTACGTTATTTTGGACCTGCATCTCATGAACATCCACAAAAGTAGAGGACGGGAACTGAGATTAATATTTTTTTAAAAAAAAATATGCAGGGAATTTCTTCCATTACCGTATACCCATTTTGATCATTAGAATAGTTCCACTGCTTCCAAAACTAAAACCAAGTGCTTCATTCAAACAAATATCTTGGTTTATGGACCATAGACATGTAACTGTGGAGAACATCTTAATTTTTTCTCTGCAATTTTACCAGAGTCTACTTGAATGGATGGCCATACCACTAAAGTACCAATAATGGAGTATTGGAATATCAGCCAAAAATACCGGTTGTCTGCAAGCAACAGTTGGTTAGAGCAAAAATAGACAAAGTAATGGAGAATAAAGAAATTAAAGTGCTCTCAGACTTTAAGATACAAACAGACAAGCATATAACACCCCAGAGCTAGTAAGTGCTGATAAGAACGATGAAAAAGTCTGGACAGTAGACATTGCAATACCTAGAGAAAGCAGAATAAAAGAGAAAGAACTGGAAAAAAGGAACATATAAAGACCAGCAAATAGAAGCAGAACAACTGTAGCAAAAGAAAGCAAAGATAGTACCAATAGTAATAGCTGCCTTGAGTGCACTTGAACACTATCAGCATTGACAAAATCATCCTCAATCAATTGCAAAAGGCAGCTTTACTTAGAATAGCTTACATCCTGTAGTCAGGGGTGGGATTCAGCCGGTTTGGATAGGTTCAGATTAACCGGATGCTAATTTTACATCTGGTTCACCAAACCGGTACTTGCAAGGACTGTCCTGCCAATAGAATTATTCAATAAAAAACCAATACCACCATTTCTGACTGCATTTACTGAGAAGTCTGCTTGTTTGACAGTTTGGTCTGAGAGAAGAAAAGGAACTTATAATCTTTTCAGGCAGAATGAGTCTGGCATGTATGCTGTCCTCCTTTGTCGAAAGTGCTTCCTCCTTTATGTCAAGCAAAATAGTCTCCCACCTTGAATCGACTAAAGAAGTCCCCTAACTTAGATGTGTCAGACCAGAACTCCAATTTCATACAGACTCAGATAATGAAAGTTGTCCATCATATCTAAGGGACTTCAAAATGTGGCAGCTAATCACAGCAAAGGGTAAAATCTGGGCAGACATGATACAAAGCAAGGATTGCAGTCCCATTTAAAGAGATTTGCTACTGTCAAATGGTGCTGAATACTGTCCATGGTGCTGAAAATGCCAACACCCAATTAAAATGTCACCAGGCGAATGCTCACCAGGAGAATGCTCTACTTGGAATCTTAGAGTGCAACGAACTTGTCTGACACACACACACACACACACACACACACACACACACACACACACACAGACTCAACTATTACTCCAAGAAGGGGTATAATAGCCTGTTTCTATTAGTATTTATTTCAATTGAACTCATCTTCCTCCCCCCAAAAAAACCAATGGCACTTCCCCTATTTCCACGCCCCAAATAATGCTGCCTGGATTTAAATCTCTCTGGTGCTGGAAATTTACTCACTATGAATACAAAAATCCTCAACATTTGTTGAGCATAGGTGAGTACAAACAGCAAAGCAAGCAAAACATGCAAAAATTGTCATTTTTATTTCCCTACAAATACTTTTATTGACCTTAGTCATCTGTTGAGTTGAACTTACTTGATTTTCCACACCTCCATAGTCTCAGAGAAATGGTTGGTTTTCCTTCATGGAAGAAGATGCTACAGTGATATCTATTTTATCTATTGTATCTTTTCTTTTTATGTACACTGAGAGCTTATGCACCAAGGACAAATTCCTTGTGTATCCAATCACACTTGTCCAATAAAAAAATCTATCTATTCTATCTATCTATCTATCTATCTATCTATCTATCTATCTATCTATCTATCCATCCATCCATCCATCCATCCATCCATCCATCCATCCATCCATCTATCTATCTATCTATCTATCTATCTATCTATCTATCTATCTATCTATCTATCTATCTAACACTGTTCAGCTGGATGGTTATGTATGTATGACTTTTAAAAACGTCAACATAGTAGTTAATATGTATTACCAAATATTGACCATTTCATTGTCAACTTTTGGGCAGATAATATGGAGTATTCTGAAGGATACAACAATATGGCATTAAAGGCTCTGTTATATAATTCAGATTGGTAAAAAGTAAGTAGTATTAGTTTGCTAAAATAGGGAAGTGGTTGGATACTCCTTTTATTTAAAGATGATGTGACTATTTCCAGTTCACTCATAGAATAAATTTATTCTATTTATTTTCTTAAATTTGCTGCATTGCCAAAATCAAGGGGAGATATCTTGAAAATGGACAGGCAGATATTTATGTAGTAACTTCAGCTACTAATGCTAATTAACTTCTAACACATGAGCATGCTTGCTTTTCTATATTGCTATCTACCTTTTTTAAATTTATGATTTATGTCCCAGCCTTTCTCCAGGAAAAAACTATATATCACTCCATGTTTTCCCCCTAGTAAAAATATTGTCAAGTAAATTGGCTGGGAGATAGCAAGCATCCACAATGGAGAGTAGATTAGAAAGGTTTGCTTGCACTATTTAGTAGAACAGAGAAAACATTTGATTTGTTTTAAAAGCAACTTGATCGATTCTTTGAATTGAATTGACTTTCTGAACCGGATAGATGATTCAGATTGAATTGTTGGATGAAGCTGACACAAGCTGACATTCTGAATTGAAGCACTGAATCAAATCGACTCAGTTTTCTAAATCAATTGAAACTGTCAAATCAGATCAAATATTGACATTAATTTGACAGTTGCAGTTGATTTGGATCAACTGCAAATCCCTAAAAAGATAGGGAATTTCTTTAAAAATGTGAATGCCATAGTTGATTTTGTATATTGTACACTGTTGTGAGAAATAGAATTATTCCTGTAAAGAATATAGCCTAAGTGATTCCATATTTACCCTTCATATGACCTGAGCTAACCCTAAGCTATTTAGCTCTGTAAGACACTTAGAAAGGGAAGTATGTATGATGCCTTTTCTGAGGAAATAACGCCAGGCACTTAAATTAGTACATTCTGAGTTGGGTCAGGCTGACCCAAACTAAAGTAATAGAAGGAAGGAAGATATCTGGTTCCAATTAATTGTTTTAGTTAAGGACACATTGAAAGGGTATTTTTAGGAGGGAAATGCCCCTCCAAGGGGGAATTCCAAATCGGGACAAAAGTTGCTGAGAAAGCCAAAATGTTTTGTAACATCCGAAAAACAATGATAAGTGGGGACGTTTTAATTATTTTGCTGATTGCTTGAAAATGTATTTAAACCATGTATTCGGAGCGGTAAGATGTTCTCTCTCTTTCACGGGATAATCCTTTTGCAAAAGCTTATGATATATATATTCTACATACATACATACATACATACATACATACATACATACATACACACACCCACACACATACACACACACATATATATATATGTATGTATTTATTATTTTATATATATAATAAATCTGCTTTTTACTTGTTCATGGTCTCTGCCTTATTGTCTATGAGGTTAGTCATTTTAAATCTCACAATTTTAAATCTCACAACTGTATATGTTTAGCTAAACAATGGTTCAAGAAAAGAATCTGTATAATTTGTAACACCTGCCTTTCATTTATTTAGATGTTAAAATATCCTTCAGATAAAGATGTCAAGGAAACTGAAAGATGCATGAGACCAAAGTAACACAGCGGGATGGAAAGGATAAGACAAAAAGCGCGCGCGCACACACACACACACACACACAAACACACACACACACAAATGCTGCTCTTGGCAAGCATTGAAGCAAGGTGAAAAGCCAATGTATAAATACCACATCCAACACTTGTCACTGCTAAGAACGGCAAGGGGAAAGAATGAATAAAACAGCAGCTTAAGTGGGAAAGAATTATTTAAGAAGAAAGAAAAGCTAAAGACGAGACAGAGAGAAACATTCAGTTTACGGAGAACTAGATTGATTTCAGTGCAAGCAAGCATCTGAAAATTCAGAGGGGATTTAAAAATGCAGCAAAAACTCTGCAAAGGAATTAGAATACATTACATACCCCTTGGATCTCAACAACAGATGTTGGAATGAAAACAATATGAAAGCAATGTAATCTGATTATACCTCAATATAGGAGGAAAGATGCTGCGTATCTTCCAATAAACAAAATAAAATACAGTAAATAAAATGAACTAGGATTAACACAATTTCCTGTTGATAATGGAGAATGGGAAAAAAAACAATGGGAACAATAGAAATAGAAATAGGGGAAATACTTCATGGGAAAAGATCACAGAAAAACCAAGCATTAATTATTAATAAATAATGTATCAGACTTTATCAAGTAACATATCTGGCTTGCTTTATCAGGAAACATTTTCCTAAGCCAGTTGGGTTTTCTTGCATTGCTCGATCACAGCATGCATTATTTCAAGTCCTATTACCTGCACTCAGGACAAAACTTTTTAAACCCAAGAATACACTGAGGCAGAAGCTTGTCTACCCCAAGGATAAAACACCCAGACACAAACTGAACAACGTGGTATATGCAGTACAATGCAGTGAGGCATGTGCAGATCTGTATGTTGGAGAAACAAAACAGCCACTTAAAAAATGCATGGCACAACATAGGAGAAAAAACCCATCAGGACAAGTTCAGCAAGCCATCTGCATTTAAAATATAAAGGCCACTCTTTTGAAGACAGCAAAGACTCTTTTCAACTATTCAGGTGACCCTGAGGGTACAGATAAACATTCAAGTGGCCTCAATGACTCTCTAGGTAAAAGTAAAAGTTCCCCCCGCACATGCATGCTAGTCGTTTCCAGTTCTAGGGGCAGTGTTCATCTCCGTTTCAAAGCCAAAGAGCCAGTGCTCTCCGAAGACGTCTACGTGGTCAAGTGGCCAGCATGACTAAATGCCGAAGGTGCATAGAGCGCTGTTACCTTCCCTATTTTTCTACTTGCATTTTTTTATGTGCTTTCGAACTGCTAGGTTGGCAGAAGCTAGGACAAGTAACGGGAGCTCACTTCGTTACGCGGTGCTAGGGATTCGAACTGCTGAATTGCCGACCTTCTGATCGGCAAGCTCAGCGTTTTAGCCACTGAGCCACCACATTCCTTTAATAACTCTATAAAAGAATGTAAATGACCAGCTGTCTGCAAGGATAAACATTCCAGTCCCCACCATCCAGTCAGAACTGAAGAAGCTTCTTGGATGGGAAGCGAAACGTCTTCAAAGAAAAAGAAGAAAGTCCAGTTGCCTCTTGAAAAAGCACTTTGGAGACAACCGTGATCTGAATGACTGAGATTCTCTATAGACAAGACAAACACATCCAACTTTGAAAATGGCAACTTTGCAATAAGGGATAAAGCAGGGTGAAGGAATCAGATGCTACAGAAGGTAACAAGGGCAGCTCACCACTCCAGTCATTCCTTCACATTGTCCCATCATAGCTGTTAGATAACAGAGTGATATACTATACATCACACAGAATGTGCTACATCCTTCATCTACGGAAGAGGATGAATTCTGCTTGGTAGCAGCATCCATTATTAATAAACATGTCAGCTTGATATTCTTTAACGCTAAGCTTCATATTTTTTACAAGACTTCTCCAGTCTTCCAGGCTTTTCACTCTGGAAATGACTGCCCCCCTTCCCCTAAAAGAAATAACAAAATCAGCAAAATATAAAGAAAATCAATACAAAATGTTTTATCGCTGGTATCTGGCACCTTCAAGATTGGCAAAGATATATCCAAATTTAACCTCAAATTGTTGGAAATGTGGACAAAAGCAAGGTACCTTCTTTCATGCATGGTGGTTATGCCCAGAATCGAGAAAAATATTGGAAAAAAAATACAAAACTGGTTACAGGAATTAACCGGTGTCCAAATAGAATACACTCTGGAACTGTTTCTTCTGGGGATAACGAAAAAGAAATATGACAAAAAAACCCACAACGTACATTATTCTACATATAATAACGGCAGCAATACTAGCTTTTGCACATTGCTGGAGAAACGCAAATATACCCTCGGAAGACTTAATAATTAAAAAAGTCTTGGACTGCGCTGAAATGAACAAGATGACACTTGAACTGAAAGGATTGATGGATTTGGAATATTATATAATATGGGAGAAGTAGTATAAATGGATTGAGAAGAGAAACAAAAACAAAATTAGATAAAGTAGGATTGAATTTAGTTAGAAAGTATAGAGCAGGGTTGGGTTCCACTTACCTTTACTACCAGTTCGCAACGGGGCCACGCACACACAGAAGCTTCTGAGCATGTGCAGAAGCGTTCTGATGACATCGGGGTCAGTGGGCGGAGCCTCCCGCCAGTTTTACTACCGGTTGTATAGAACTGGTGCGAACCGGGGGCAACCCACCACTGTTACAGAGTATAAGTGAAATATAGTAATACGTCATGAAAATGGTCACAGTTATGCACAAACTTTCTTCTTTTTGTATTTTAATTGTTGAAAATTAATAAAATATTTATTAAAAAAAAAGAAATCACAGATTAAAATTTTCTCTTTGGATGGAACCCCTCCCCCACCACACAAATGGAGAATGGGACACCATATTGGGGAAAAATGGCATAAAAGTATAATAATAAGAGTATGATTTCAATGTTTGTGTGCGGATATTTATTAAATTACGAGGCTTTGAGATATCCGCTTTCGGTTGATTACACATCTAGATTCATACAGAATTCTGTATTCAGACTATGTTGTAATGGCTTAGTCCAGTGGTGAGTTGCCCCCGGTTCGGACCGGTTCACAAGAACTGGTAATAAAACTGGTGGGAGGCCCTGCTCACCACCCCGGATGTCGTCATCAGCAATCTGCGCATGCGCGATCCCGTTGCAAACCGGTAGTAAAGGTAAGTAGAAGCCACCCCTGACTTAGCCCCAATATGTGCGGAATGGGAAAACTCGCCATGGCCAACTCACCACGAGACAACTTGCTGCGGGACAATTTAACAAATACAAAAGCTAAATTAATTTCAATGAAACTGTGGCCAGTAACAATAAAATAAAGTCAATCGAGAAATACAAGATTTACCATAATTTCAATGAAAATGTCACTAATAGTGAAAGTGCCTTTTATTTATTAAAAACAATTAATACAGTGTGGAATTATTCTGCTGCGAGTTGTCCTGTGGTGTGTTGGCCATGGCAAGCTGTCCTAGACCCCAGTATGTGATTTGAGAACCATGGCATATGGCCATGATGGCGAACCTATGGCACACATGCTGGAAGTGGCATGCAGAGCCATCTCTCCGGGCACGCCAGCCGTCGCCTGTTGCTCTTCCAGGTTCTACCACGCTGGCCAGCTGGTCTTCGTGCACGTGGGAGTGCCGGAAACTGGAAGCTCAGTTTCCTAGCACACGCATGCGCACCAGGAAACTGCCCTTCCAGTTTCCGGCGTTCCCACACATGCACACCGGGGAGCTACTCTTCTGGTTTCTGGCGGTTCCTCTCCCCCTGTGCGCACACGCGCTCCCGTTTTGGCACTTAGTGCCGAAAAGGTTCACCAACACTGGCATATGGCTTACAGAAACAGGCATAATATACCTCGTTTTAACAGAATATCTCAAACGCTCCATTCAAAAAAGATTAATGGAAGAAATCTGACAAATGACAAGGTAAAGATTAATTTCTGATGCATCGGTCATGTATTATCTTTTAAGATCCTTTTCTGAACAAGCGGCCGTCTCGAGGACACCAGCATTATATCTGTAGGGAAATGAAATGGCTTTAAGCACTAGATGTTGGTCAGTTCTAACAACGGGAGGTATCAAGGATGACTAAGTGAAAAGGACAGAGGTGCTTTTCACTAGGAGACAAACAGATTTCCTTTGCTGACAAATTGCCGAGGACTATTTTAAGAGAGACAAACAATATTATTTAGGAAAGACTGGGCTGAACAAATTAGCTCACTACGTCGGTATCTCCAGTTAGTCATCTGAGAAAACAAACCCTACAGTATTTAGATGGATCTGGTTGATTATGCAACATCATACCATCAGTATAGTTACCATCTGGTTCCTGATTAATCAGGAATCATTCTGCTTAGGAGAAAACATCCACCTTTGAAAAAAAAATGGCGTTGAAAACTTCAACTCAGACGTTTGAAGCCGATACATTTTCTTATCAAGGGTAGGTTGAGTGACATTTCAAAACTCTCTCTTGGGAAGGACACGTTTGAAATATTCAGGGTGCTTAGAGAAATCATAAATAGCTTTTGTTTCTACTTGGAAACCGTTTCTGGACTTTGTGCTTGAGATGGGTGGGGTGGGGGGGGGAATGAAACGTTGACCCTGGATTTTACTAAGTAAATAGATCTGTTGTAGAAATGGCTAGTTCAGTGGTAGGTTGCCCCCGGTTTGGACTGGTTCACAAGAACCGGTAGTAAAACCGGCTGGAGGTCCCACCCACTGCCCCAGATGTCATCAGTGATTGGCGCATGCACAGAAGGCACACAACAAGCGAAACGAGTGCGCACGCACACGCAATCCCTTTGCAAACCGGTAGTAAAGGTAAATAGAGCCCACCCCTGGGCTAGTTTATACTATTATGTAAGAGTAAAAAGTTGAGGTTTGATGTTACTATTTTATTCTACCGCACCAAAGGGAATGGGAAGTCAATGCCTTTTCTTCTTTTTCTCCTTCTTTTCTACATGTTTCTCTTCCCTTTTCCCTCCCCTATTATTTGCTTTTGTACTTTTTTATAATTTTGTAATTTTTGTAATTTTATATTATACAATAATAAGAGAAATCGTAAATAGTTATTTTGAATGAAGGGCTATTGTGTGTTCCATTATTCCCGTCTGACAGCACGCACGCACGCACGAAATAAAACAGAGCTCCATCTTAAAACTACAGGTGTGTGGCATGTAATGCGATGTGAGGTAGGCTGCCAGGTCACCGGAATTAAATTAGCAGGTTTGATGCAAGCTTCGGGGTTTTTTTGGGGAGACCGAGTCATCCACAGCTACTCAAGAGAGTGAACTAAATTGCCAATCCGGTAGCTGACTTGCTCTTTTTCTAGAGATGCCATTCGGATTCTCGATACATAAACAAGCAGGAGCCTTTGCCATCAGCAAAGAGTATTTCATTTCTGTGACATACAAACACCTTAAGGGGATCAGGAGAGGGAATTAAATACATAATAAAGGAGCAGGAGGGAAGTCTCGCTTTCGGTGGGGCAAAAAGCCTTGCTCAGCAACACACCTCTGTTGTTAAGGCCCACTCGGCACGTCCCGGGGGGGGGGGGGTGACTTATGACAGCCTCTCATCCTGAAGGGGATGAAAGAGGGGGCTGCCCTTGCTCCAGGTGGGATTTACAAGGGATCATTTCCCGCTCATTTCCCCCAGTATCTCAATGAGCTTT
Organism: Ptyas mucosa; assembly: GCA_012654045.1. Classification (NCBI taxonomy): domain Eukaryota; kingdom Metazoa; phylum Chordata; class Lepidosauria; order Squamata; family Colubridae; genus Ptyas; species Ptyas mucosa. Next base: position 12,616 of record WNWU01016251.1, on the reverse strand, counting down.
GTTATAACGTTGAGTGCACAGGGGTTAATCTAGATGTCAACGCCGCCTGACAGTTGTGATTTCATTCCAGGCTAGGGCGCCTTCTGAAGTCTTAATAGAACGGCCATTTTTTCCATCCAGACTGCAGGAAACGAAAGCGGTTCTGCTTTGTGTGTGTTTGTGTGTGTGTATTCGTTCAGCGGCAATTTTCTCACAGTTTGAAAATCCAAACTGTTTGTGGTCTAGAGATTCACTTCTTATTAAGACCCTGGGCTTTGTTTGAAAAATTTGATCGCGGGGCACAGGGACGTCCTGAACGGGGAGACGTGAAAGAGGAGACATTGAATAAGAAGAAGCAAGCAATAGCTTTATCTATACATTCAACATTGGAGTTAGTTTTATGTATGTGTTGTGGTCCGCCAGCAGCCTGCGGAGCTGGCAACGGAGTCAGACAGTGAGGAGGCTGGGGAGGAACATGGGCCAGTCCTGGAGTCTGGGGAGGGCCTGGATGAGGGCTTTGCGTCGGAGGCAGAGATGGGGCTAGTGCCATCTGGGAGTGATGCGTGGATTCCAGAGCCTCCAGAGTCGGACAGCAGAGAGGCAGAGGAACAGGAGGAACAGGTTCCTAGTGCGCGCATGCGCAGAGCTGCCAGAAGGCAAGAATAGTTAAAATAAAAGGGACGACTCGGGAGTAAGGCCTGGAGATGATTGGCTCCTCCCATATGGCTTAAAAGAGGAGCAAAGGCACGTGGGCCCTTTGCAGGAAAGCAACGTTGTTAATTCTGTTCCCAGTCAGCATCTCTGTTTGATTCTGGACTCCGTGTGGCTTTGCCAAGTAGGTCTTTGGCAGAGTGTCAAGGGAGATAAAGATTGGTGATTATCCCGAAGGACTTTTTGCAACTAATTGAGACTCAGCTGTGAATGAACGTAATTCACAGCTGTGGCAATAAAAGAGGTTTTTGGGACTACTCGTGTGTTTTTATGAGTCAAGAAGCCTAGGTCACAACAATATGTATGTAGGTATGTATGCATGCATGCATGTATGGTATATCTGGCTGCCACTTTTAGGGGTGAGCAGTAGGATCTAGTTAGCCAATACTAAAGAAAGGAAACTCAAAGGTGCTTTTAATCAAAAGGCAACTGGACTTTCTGTTGTTGTTGTTTTTCCTTTGAGAACATTCCACTTGTGTTTTCAAAGGAAAAAAAACAACAACAACCAAGAAAGTCCAGTTGCCTTTTGAAAAAAGCATCTTTGGGACAAACCATGAGTTGGATGATTGAGACTCTTCATAGACATAAAGCAACCTTAACAGAGTGTCCAAAGTATTGAACCATATCCTTAATTTCATATGCCAGCAAACAATCTTTGAGAACATGCAACAGAGATACCAGATAGTCAAGATGGATTATAAAAAGGCCATTATTAAGCAAGAGACGTTGTTGATGCATGGTGGATAAATGAGAAAGGAAAGTGGTATGGAAAAAAAAAGATTATGTATTTAATTGCTAAAAGAAATTTTTTTTGATTGCACAACCCTTGTCAACCTAGGGTACATTATTATTTTTATATTATTTATTTGTATTTCACCTTTATTATTTTTACAAATCAGTCAAGGCGGCCAGCATAACCAACACTTCTTCCTCCTCCTATTTTTCCCACAACAACAACAACAACCCTGTGAGGTAGGCTAAGCTGAGAGAGAAGGGCTGGTCCGGTATTTCTTAGGAACATGGAGATGCAGAACACTGCATTGCCTTATGAGAAACCTACACACCGTACTTTCCAGATAGAACGGACAAACTGGCTCCAAGTTTCTAAAGAAACGAAATAAAATTGTATATTATCACCTTATTTATTTAACCTACATGCTGAATATAAATTGAGGGAGGTTAAATTGGAAGATGAACGCGGTTTTAAAATTGGAGGAAAGAAGGTCAATAACCTGTTTCATGCTGATAACCGTACTATGCTAGGTCAAAAATACAAATGATGTCAAAGTCCTAGTAATGGAATGCATGAAAAAAAAATGAGATTATCTTTAAATATAAAGAAGACTAAACTCCTGACAACTGGTACAGAGACCAGCCGTAGAAATGACAGCAAAGATTCTAAAGGGACGGATAGCTTCCGTCTTTTAAGTTCAATCACCAACAGTAAAGGAACCATCAGACAAGAAGTATGCTAAAGACCAGCCCATGGTAGGATAGCAACAAAGGTCTTGGAGAAGCTATTTAGATGTGTGCACACCTACAAAGATCAAAACTTTACACACAACAGTTTGCCCATAACACTCCGGGGAAGTGAAAATTAAGACTTGGAGAAATTAAAATTAAAATCAAGGCAGCAGGATCAAAAGAATAGTGACCTGTTTGAATGTTGGTATTTGAGAAAATTCCTAAGAAGGCCACAGATAACCAAGAAAACAAACAAATGGATGATAAAAATAAATCATACCAGAGTTTTCACTTGGAGCACAAATGATCAAGCTCAAATTATACCTTATGCTAAGATCTAGCACTTTCAATGAGTCTATAATTATGTGGAAGGTGGAAGGAAAGGGAAGAAGACAATCAGCAGTTGTGATAATGGGTTCATGTTAAAGAATCTGAAGGGCCAAATTTGGGACAGATCATCTTGAAGAAGGTCTATTTATGTGCTCATTGTCTATATAATTGTAACATCCGTTTGATGGCACTTAATCAAGTGGAGTGGGTTGTCTAAAGTATGATTTTTGTATTTGAATAATCAGGTAGACTGATAGGATTTCACCCAAGGAAATACAATGGAAATGTCAAAAACTATTGCAGCATTTTTTGATCTTCTACATATTTCCATTTACTGGTCCACTGAATTAAAAAAAAAATGGAGAAAAAAAATACACTGATCTAGGAGGCAGTGAGAAAGGAAAAAAAAACAACAACACAGAAGGGAATGTTCCCAGAAGGTAATAGAAATCATTCAATTTAGATTTAAGAATGTGGATGCTGAAGATATCTGTTTGGAATTAATCTGTCCAGAATGACAAGCAACATAGAGACATGGATAGAACCAGTGGTGGGATTCAAATAATTTAACAACTGGTTCTCTGCCCTAATGACCAGCTGAGTAGGCATGGCTCAGTGATCATGTGACCATATGGGCATGGCCAAATCAACATCACTCAGGTGGATGGGTGCTTCGCCTTAGGTGTTACAATGTGATAAGCATTAACCAGAGAGGCAGTTTCTGTAAGCAGGGCAATAGAGATTAGGCTAGAAGCAACACCAGAATGTTTCCTTCCTGCCTTCCTTACAGGATTAGTCCCGTAAAGTGGAAAAAAACAAAATAAGATTTCTTCCAACAACCGGTTCTCCGAACTGCTTAGAAAGTTAACAAGCTATTCTCCCGAATAGATGCGAACTGGCTGAATCCCACCATTGGATAGAACCATTGTAGGATCCCAAAATAACTGCAACCTACTGGGCATGAATAATGCCCAGAGGTGGGTTTCACAGATTTTTACCACCAGTTCACTGCGCGCCTTCCGTGCATGGGCCCAGCCTACTGCCATGCACTTTGCTTGCATGTGCACTTTGTGTGCATGCCTGGCCTTGAAAACGTGGACAGCATAGCACTGGGGCAAGTGGGTGGGCAGGCAGGCCCACCCACGATCTCCGCTACTGGCTCGCCCAAATCATTGCAAACCAGCTGAATACCACCACAGGTAATGCCTCAACTAACAACAGAGATGGGCAATTCTTACTCCCAAAAGTTCTTAAGAACTTTCCAAAAATGTCTGCAACACGATAACGCAACTCAAAATCCATGAATCTTCCAACAAAATTAATTGAATGCATCTTGTCAGATGCTTACACTTTTAACCTTAGCTGTTTAGTCAGAATATAGACACATTAGTGTAACGGTTTGTATACATGCTTTTATCTAGCCTTCTGTTTTTCAGATCACAGTTATATATGCATACCTCTGAATGCACATATGTACAGTATATGGATGCAGAGGGAAATGTCTGAATTCTTAGCCATGCCAGAAGGCGGGGGGTGGGGGGAAACAACAACAAGAAGCAGAGCTTTGGGGGAATAATCCAATGACATGATTTCTTGGGGAGAAGAGGAAGAATCCACCAAATTCCCCAATCATTTCACTAGGATCCAAAGATCCCTGGCAAGATAGATACTAATTAAAGCGGGTTGGACTAGAAGATCTCCAAAGTCCCTTCCAACTCTGTTATTTTGTTAAAGATGGAGATGCTTTTGTCATGACATACAGCGTCGCAGTTCAGTAAGGCATAGAATACAGTTCTTTTTTTTTTAACCTCAGTTGTTGATTTCTTTTCATTCCTTTTTTATACAAATCAGTCTATCTGATCAGTTGGTGCATCAATGTATTGTGTGAACTCTCCAAGCGACTGCATTCCCAACTTCAACATGGAGTATAGATGCAAGTTATATACACACCTGCCAGTAAACTCAATTGAAGAACCCTGTTTTCCCCAAAATAAGACATCCCCTCGGGCTTTTGAGCGCATGGCAATAAGGCCAAGCACTTATTTCAGGGTTCAAAAAAATATAAGGCAGGGTCTTATTTTCAAGGAAACACGGTAGTAGTTGTAAATAAGAAGTGATGTACTAGCTTTATACATGCCGTGAAAAAGTTTTGTAGTGGAAAAAGGATGTGCAGGTTCAAGCACACCCCTAAACACACTTATGCACACGCACGCACACACGCACGCATACACACACACACACTTTTCTTTAATCACACAGCCCAGCCAAAGCTCCAACACTTGAGTAGAGTTTGTGAAAATGCATGAAACAACAACAAATCTCCATCCTTCAGCAGATTTTCTGCTCAGGCCACAGATTACATAGTCCTCAATTTACAACACTTTCTTTGGAGACCGTTCAAAGTTATAACAGCACTGAAAAATGTGACTTATGACCATTTTTACACAGTTACAACCTTTGCAGCATCCCCACGATCATGTGATCAAAATTCAGATGCTTGGCAACTACCCTGTTTCCCCGAAAATAAGACCCAACTGGAAAATAAGCCCTAGCATGATTTTTCAAGATGCTTGTAATATAAGCCCTACCCCCAAAATAAGCTCCAGTTAAGATCATCAGCCAGATGGATGCAATTAGTACCATATTTTCCCAAAAATAAGACCTAATCAGAAAATAAGCCCTAATGCATCTTTTGGAGCAAAAAAATAATATAAGACCCGGTCTTATTTTTGGGAAAACATGGTAGTTCATATTTATGACAGTGTCCTGGGGTCACATGATCTGCTTTTGCAACCTTCTGACAAGCAAAGTCAACGGGGAAGCCAGATTCACTTAACAACCCTGTTACTAATGTAACAACTGCAGTGATTCACTTAATAACTGTGGCAAGAAAGGAAGGCTGTAAAATGGGTTAACAAATGTCACTTAACAAATGTCTCGCTTAACAACAAAAATTTTGGGTTCCATTGTAGTTGTAAGTCGAGGACTACCTGTAATAACTGCTTGGTTATGCTTGGCAGAATGGACTCTATCAGAAAATCTTATTTATCTTATCCCTTTCTGAGTCAGATGCTTCTTTGTGCTTCTCCAGTCTCCTTCCCCAGGCAAAAGTTCTTGGGGGGAAAAAAGTGAGAGGAACCAAGAACAGTGGGATGAATGTCTGATTGGACAAAGGAAGCTTTGAAATTGGTGGCGAAGATGGCAGGGATGAGAATGGTCTATTAGATAACCCAGCCTGACTCCCAGAGGGAACGCGAAATTGTTCTCCGCTGTGTGTTTTCTAGCCCTGCATTTGTCAGACGTTATGGAAACAGGAGGCAGCAAGACTGCTGCTTGTTGTGTCAGGAAAAGAGATCTCTGTTGGATGGAGAAGATTGAAAGAACATTTACAAATTCAAGGGCACCGTAGAGCAATTGTTTCAATTTGCCTGACGCATACAGAAAGCAGTGCCACAAAGAAATGTCCTGTGGATAAGCTACAATTCCTGATTCGTTGGGTTGCGAGCAGTGTCCAACTGATCCAAGAAATCAAATAATCATGGAAAGCCAATTTCAGAAGCTGTACTTTCAACGCATTCTCAGCCACCAACTCATATTTTGTCCCTGTGCTGGAATGACTTGTTTGCCATGGTTATCTTAATTCTGAATTACTGGATTATCCCATGTGGTTTTGCCCAGCAAATGAAATGATTAACTGACACATGTAGAAATCCAACTATGCGGCTGGTGGTTCAGAGGATCACGGATGCAATGGCCTGTCATGTGTCTCAGATTCAACAGATTTTAATGATCAGCACAAAGGTGGCAATCTATTTCAGACGCGAGACAAGAGATTTCTTCCATGCCCAGAACAGAACAAGATGTAGAATGCCTTTTTAGGAAAACAAAACAAACACCAAACTAGCTGCAGTAAATCTACCCTTAACTGCTGATGAGACCAAACATAAAGAAGTAGCAAGTACATTCATTTGATAGCACCCTGCATTTTTAATACCCAGGATCTTGCTCTTTTCTCAACCCTGGAATTTAGGAGTTGTGAGGGTTTGTTGGCTTGTTTTCTGCAACTGGCAATAGGACAAGTCCAACCACAGACAAGAGGGGAAGGGAGGAAGAAAAACTAGAGAGAGAAAGAGAAAGAGAGAGAGAAAAGGAGGAGGAGAGGAAGAGGAAGAGGAAGAGGAAGAGGAAGAGGAAGAGGAAGATTGTTCTAACCTGACAGAACAATTAATCAGTGGAACAAGTTGCCTGCAGAAGTTGTGAATGCTCCAACACTGGAAAATTTTAAGAAGATGTTGGATAACCATTTGTCTGAAGTGGTGTAGGGTTTCCTGCCTAAGCAGGGGGTTGGGCTAGAAGACCTCCAAGATCCCTTCCAA
>WNWU01016248.1:0-10362 GCA_012654045.1 Ptyas mucosa | reverse complement strand
CAGCGAGTCCCCGGGTTTTATGCCCTCTCTGGCTTTGAACTTCCTGGGGCCACGAAAGAGTATCCTGATTGGTTGTCAGACTCCCAGGGGGTGGGGGTCTTAGCTAGCCTTGCTGGCTGATGTAATCTTTCCAGGTGCCATGTGGTGAGTTTCTGTTGCTAGATGGGTCCTATTGTGTTGCAGATGATGGTCCATTGACAAAGATTGAATTTCTGCCTCTGGCCCATTGACAAAGGGTGGGGGCAGGAAGATGGGAGCTGCTTCGTCTTTAAAACATGCTTCTCCATTTCTCATCCTGGGAAACATAATATTCTCCCAAACTCAGGATAAAGAAGAGAAAAAAGAGCAAAGACCCAGAGAAACAGTTAAAGAGCCTGCCAAAAAGTGGCAGCCCACTCGGAAAAACAGTCCTTCTCCAGACAAGGCATCAAGAGGAGGAGGTATTAATAGAGGTATTAATAGTGAAGTTTCATAGGAAGACAGTAAAGCATCTCCCCTACAATTACAGCAATCACATCGCTCACTACAAACACATTAGGTTGCGCTTAGAATCCATATGAACAGAATTAATCATGGACGCTGGATTACCAAGAGTGCTATACTAAATTCCCTAAGCCAGCTTCTTCACTGTCACTGGGGGCAGATTGATCTCCATGCTGCGGAGTGGCTTCCTGAGGCCCCAAATTGGAAGCGAATTCTTCTGTCTTTCAAACAGCTGACCATACGACTGATGCTGTTCAAGATGAAGGCACATGTAGCCTCCTTTCAAATCTTTCCTGTCAGAGTTTTCTGTGAGGAAAGGGTTAAACCCTTAATTTCTAACATGCGAGCTCCCAAAGTTGCTGTCTCTTCCGCATTCTCAACCTTGGAAAAGAGAGAGGAAGAAAGTGTGAGTAAGCCAGCCTTGTCCAGTGAAAATGTACTTAACAGCACAGAAACCGGTCTCATTAATGCTTTTGGCGGTCTCCCAAGGAAAGAACAAGATAACATACTATTCAAGTTAGAAAATTTAAAGAAATCCTTATTGGACATAATCGACACAGCTGAACCGCTTATTGATCTGGTTTCCCCTATAATTGAGCCTCTTACTTCTCCCCCAGGGGCCAAGGATTTGCATGAAAATGAGATCATGGAAAACAGAAGCCCAGACACACACGGGCCATTAGAGGCCCCAGTAGAGAAGGAGATGTTAGTATCCTTATGTGATGAGCCTATGATACCTTTAGCACCACATCAAGAAATTGAGAGAGGACCCATGTCAGTGTCATCAGCTCAAAGCCGAATGGAGCACAACCGAATAACCCTCTGCTCTACACCTAGAGAAGAGACATCGGAATGGCAAGCCTTGTTAGCTGGTGCTAAATCCTCTTACCCTGAACAATTTTACCAGGAATTGACACAGAATTTAGATGGGGCTCCCCTCCTTTTAGAGAAGGCCAATTTCGTTCATGACGACACCTCAAGTCATTGCAACAACCATACAACTTCCCTTTGTATAAACCAAACTTCCTGATGAGCTGCAAAAGAGGATCCCCTCTCCATCATAACCTGGAATATAGTGGGTTGGACTGTTCCATCAAAAGACCAACTGTTTTTTGATTATATATCACAATTTGACATTCTCTTCTTACAGGAAACCTGGGCCTCTGCAGAGATACAGTTAGATGGTTATTGGGTTAACCCTATCCCAGCTGTCCCAAGTAAGGTGGGTGGGAGAGCTAAAGGGGGTATTGTGACATTAGTGAATACATCCTTGCAATTTAAATGTGTATCACTGCCACCTTTGCAGCCATGGGTTGTGACTACCTTACTCTTATTTAAACAGGTGGAGATTTTGCTTTTCAATATCTATATTCCCCCATTCAATAAGAATAATTTGATCAACAAGATTTGGGATGGCATAGAAGATTTTATCCTGGGCTGCTTATATAAATACCCTACAGCAGCAATAATTATTGGGGGGGACTTAAATGCTAGGATGGGCCCAAACGATCAAGCATTATTTAATTAATTTAAGATCCATTATGATGAGAACGTACCAGGAGAACCCCTGCATCCCAGACAATTTAAAGACACTAAGGCAAATCGGGCAGGACTGTGTGTAAAACAGATGACTGTATGCTTGGGCCTTTGTATCCTGAACGGTTCCACTTGGGGTGACTACCAAGCAGACTATACTTATCGAGGAGTAGGGAAAAAATCCACAGTTGATTACTGGATAATATCATACGACCTCCTGAAGTTCTTGCAGAAGATGGAGGTAGACTCGCGTCGAGAAAGTGATCACAATTCACTTATCCTTACTCTTACATTACACCAGAAATTACTAAGGGTTGGCTCAATCTATCTACCCAGATTAGAGAGCCAAAATACCCAGGTAAAAATTAAATGGACCGAGAAAAATGCAAAGGAAGTTACTAAATGGATGTTAGTTCCAGAAACCATAGAATTACATGCATCTCTACTAAGAAATAAGTTTGAAGGATCATACTTAGAGGAGTTTGAAACTTTAATTTCAAATTCGAAATCGGTTCTCACTAAGAGAATACTAGCTCACTCCAAAAAGTCAGTTTTAAAGAACAAAAAATGGTTTGATAGAGATTACATGCAATTAAAAAGGATATATAATAAGGAGTACAGAAGAAGTAAAAATGACCCTTCTGAGGAGCACACTCACTTCTTAAAACAGTTGAAAGCACAATATAAGACCCTCCTAAAAGAAAAGAAAAGTGTGGCTTTGAAGGAGTCTTGGCAGAGATTAATTACATCAGTCAGGACAAAAAATACATCCCTTTTTTGGTACATCACCAGAGGATTGGGGAAATCACCCCTACCCCCAACTAATCAGGTACCGATTCAGGCCCGGGAAGAATATTTTAGAGAGTTATATACAACCCCTGACTATGTAACTAAGGAGAGCCAAATTAGTTTGGACCAAACTGCTTACTGGCCCCCTGTAACACCAGAAGAGGTATCCCGGCTGATCGAATCCCTTAAGGCTAATAAGGCACCTGGTGCTGATAATGTCTTCCCAGAAATAATCAAAAAGAAAACCAGTTGGTGGGCCCCACTTTTAACATCGCTGTTTACATTTATAGATAAAACGGGCCATATGCCAAGAGATTGGAGATTAGCAATTATTATACCAATCTATAAAAAGGGTAATAGAAATGATCCAGGAAATTATAGACCCATTAGTCTTTTGAGTGTAATTAGTAAATTGTATGCTAAACACCTAAACTATGAACTCCAGGATTGGCTAATTTCAGGGGGGATAATCAAGGATGAACAAACCGGTTTTAGAGAAGGAAGATCTACGGTGGATCATATCCTGAAACTTCACCATCTGGTGCAAAAATATATGTACCAAAACAATCCTCTCTCTACGTGGCCTTCCTTGATTTTAAGCAAGCCTTTGATTCAATATCCAGGAACACCCTATGGGAGAAATTAAAATGCACTACAATCGATAAACACCTCCTTTTCCTCATACAAAAATTGTATGCCAATTCCACCTTGAAAGTGAGGTGTAATCCTCAAGGGACTTTAACCGGCCCAGTAAGGGTTCAAAAAGGGGTACGGCAGGGCAGCATCCTGTCCCCCTCCCTTTTTAACTTCTATATTAACCCCCTGATTAATCTCTTACAGAACCCTGATCTACATCCTCCTAACATAGCAGAACGCAAAATCCCGATTCTCCTTTATGCTGATGCTGCTGCTATAATTTCACAAACGCCCATAGGACTGAAGAGAGCAATTAGGGCAACACTTGGCTTCTGTAGACAGAACAAGTTGGTCCTTAACTTTGATAAATCAAAAATTTTAGTTTTTGCCAAAAGACCCAGACAATACTCCTGGAAAATTGAAGGACACAGATTGGAACAGGTTAGGACATTTAGATATCTTGGGGTGGTCTTCCACTCACAAGGGACATGGAAGGCACACCTGGAGCAAACATTGCAAGCAGCCAATAGGTCCTCAAATGCAATTAAACACTTCTTTTATACAGGTGGAGGTCAATTAGTACCTGCTGCCTTAAAACTTTTTGAGGCCAAAACATTGGCGCAAATTCTTTATGGAGCACAAACAGGAATCCTTGCAAAGAAAAACTTGCTAGAAACTATACAAACCAAATTCCTGCGAGCCATCTTAGCTGCACCCAAAGGAACTCCAAATGCCCAGTTAAGAATTGAGACAGGTATGCCTCAAATTCAGGTAAGAGCCTGGAAGATGATGATCTTGGCTAAAAATGCATTACTTTCCAGAGGGACTGTCCCCGCTAGTGCTGACTGACAATTTCCCCTCCCCCTGGAAACAGGCGATAGATCACAAGCTGGGCTCATATGGGCTTTCATCTGTATTCCTAATGTCCCTCGGCTTTGACAAAGCAAAGCAAGTAGTAATTGACAGAATGAAGGACATGGAGTTCCAAGAAGAACTAAATAGGTTGCCTCTCCACATTAAGGACAGAATCAAGCAGGGTGTGTGGGAATCAGCAGGATATCTAAATGATCTGATCTTCCCAAAACAAAGAATAGCTTTCTTCAGGGCCAGATTTAATATTCTTCCCTCAGCACTTCTCCAGGGCAGGTACAAGAGAACACCGATAGCAGAACGGGTATGCATATGTGGAAAAGGAGAAGTCGAAGATATCTCACATGTTTTATTGTACTGTGAGTTATACAGAGTATGTAGGTCAATATACATTCTCCCCTTACTAGAGAGATTGCCAGGGAGGACAGAGGACTTTTATATAGGCTTTCTCCTCCAAGACTTTAATCTGGCTATCACGCGTGCAGTGGCAAAATTCTGTGTCACTGCAACGTCCACAAGAAAAAAATTGGTTACCAAATTATAATGTCAACTGGTGCCATTTTTTTTTGAGATATCTATAGCAATACATTTACTCACATACTTATCAGCTCTACATGCATGTAAATTGAAACTGGGGATCAGAGCAAAAAGACTGACCCACCCAATCCAGTTCGAACAGGTTGATGGATCCCTAATGAGGGAGCCTATGCCACTCACCTGACCGAACCAGTGAGGCTAGAGCTAGCGGATCACTGGGAAGTAATTCGATTCGTAATAGCCCCCAAAATGACAGATCCAGTCATACTGGGACTCTCCTGGCTAGACAAGTGGGGACCGACCATCTGGTGGCAAGGGGGTACCCACAGACTGAGAATAGCAAGGGGGCCCCAACCCCTCCCACACCAGCAAGCAGAAATACCGTCCATGCAGGGAACCCTCCAAAAAAGCACACCAGAACTGGCAGCCACATCCGAGAAAACCCCAGAGACCGAACAGATCTCAAAGGAATATCAGGACCTTGCAGAAGTATTCAGCGAGGCCGAGTGCAACGTCCTGCCTCCCCACCGCGAGGCAGATTGCGCCATCGAAATCATCCCTGGAGCAAAACTACCGAAGCCCAAGCTGTATGCCATGACACCTCAGGAAATGCAAGAAATGCACAACTACATAGACAAAAACCTAGAAAGGGGGTTCATCGAGCCAGCCCAACCAAGGGGCGCGGCGCCAGTCCTCTTCAAAGAAAAAAAATGGGACTATGAGATTATGTGTCGACTTTCGAGGTATCAATGCTGTGTGTACACAACCTATATCCCCTCCCCCTCATGAAAGATATGCTATCTCACCACTATCTCTAGTTTGGTGAAGACTATCAGAAAAGTCTTCACCAAACTAGACCTCAGAGAAGCATACTACCGAGTATGCATCAAGGAAGGAGACGAGTGGAAAACAGCGTTCAACTGCCCCCTAGGGAGCTTCCAATTCAAGGTGATGCCTTTCGGACTGCAGAGAGCCCCAGCGGTGTTCATGCAATTAATAAATGAGGTGCTGCATGAGCACCTCTACAAGGGGGTTCTCGTCTACCTAGATGACAACCTCATTTACACTGAGACCATGGACGACCACATACCCCTTGTCCGCCAGGTACTGGAAAAACTTCTGGCAGCCAACCTGTATGTCAAGCTGTCAAAATGCGAGTTCCACCGCGCACAGCTAGATTACCTGGGTTATCGAGTGTCAAATGAGGGAATAGAGATGGATCCAGCCAAAGTGCAAGCAGTCCTAGGATGGCAACCCCCTCGCACCCGTAGACAACTACAAAGCTTCCTAGGGTTCGCGAACTTCTACAGGCAATTCATCCCCTCCTTTGTGAAGATTGCCAAACCCATGACGGACCTCCTAAAGACAGGGAGCCCAGGAACAAAGCCTTGGATAGTACAGTGGTCTAAAGCCCTGTTATTAACATCAGCTGCCTGCAATCATTGCAGGTTCGAATCTCACCAAGGCTCAAGGTTGACTCAGCCTTCCATCCTTTCTAAGGTAGGTAAATTGAGGACCCAGTTTGTGGGGGCAATAAGATGACTTTGTATAAATATACAAAAAGTATGAAGGCTATTGCTTAGCGCATTGTAAGCCGCCCTGAGTCTCCGGAGAAGGGCGGCATATAAATCAAAAATTAAAAAAAAAACAAACAAAACCCTGCCTGGGACAACCTCTACAGTGGGACCTGACCTGCCAAGAGGCATTTGAAACACTAAAAGAAATGTTTGTGAAGGAACCGGTGTTGAAGCATCCTGACCCCGAACAACCCTTCATCATCCAAGCAGATGCCAGTGACGTGGCAGTTGGAGCAGTGCTACTCCAAAGAAATAGTCAAGGAAATCTACAACACTGCGCCTACACCTCCCGCAAGCTCACAGACACAGAGAGACAATGGGCAGCATGGGAAAAGGAGGTATTCGCAGTGAGATGGGCACTGCTAACCTGGCGACACCTGCTGGAAGGGGCCAGAAACCGTTCGAAGTCTGGACTGACCACAAAAACCTGGAGGCCCTCAGGACTCTGTGAAAACTATTGCCCAAACAAGTCCGTTGGGCTCAATACTTCAACTGCTTCAACTTCGTTTAAGGTAGTGAGCGGCATGGACTTCATCCCAATGCCTGAGTACCCAAGGGAGCCCCCCTCCTCAGTCAGCTTGACTGATTGGATGGCAACACTGAAAGCAACCTGGGAGAATGTCAAGAAAGCGCTTGCTAAAGTGGCACAAACCTATAAGAAACAGGCAGACAAACACCAAGCTCCCCAAAGGCCATTTCAATTGGGGGAGAAAGTTTACCTCTCCACAAAATATTTGAGGTTAAAACTTCCTAGCAAGAAATTGGGACCAAAGTTTATGGGACCATTCCCCATAGTAAAGATAATCAACCCGGTCACAGTGCAATTGAAGTTGCCCCAACTGCTAGGGAAGATACACCCGGTATTCCATAGTAGCCTCTTAAAACGTGTAGTTGGATTGACCCTGAGGCCACTACCCTGTGAGCCCCCAGACCCCATGGTCATAGGGGGCCAGACCCATTATGAGGTGCAGCAAATCCTCAATTCGAGGTGGCACAGGAGACAACTCCAATATTTAATCAAGTGGAAGGGTTACCCCTTATCAGAGGCATCTTGGGTAAAGAGTCGAAACATCCAGGCGGATCACCTTATAGCCAAATTTCATGCAGAAAATCCAAACAAGCCAGGTGGGGGGTCACGTCCCTAAACTCTACATCTGTACTCAAATTGTTTTGCTTTGTGCAGGTCGCCCTCGGGAAGTGAGGGGAGCCGAATGTCAACTTGCAAAGCTTTCAAGTTGCCATGAGCAGGAGGGAGGGAGAACTGATAGAGCTGATTGATTTCCCTAACTGAAGATACATTCCATACATGCTTCCGTACCGCAATCAGAAGGAGGGTGTTGGATTTCACAGCTAGCCAAAGTGGTTAATTGGAGAATGTGATTTATGACATGGCCAGGGAGGAGGGGAGAGACAGGGTCATAGGGGAACGTAAATCTACGTGGGATTCGTTCAAACTGCATCCGAATATTGCCGAAATGGTGCTCCTAATAAATGACTGTATTTCTTTTGAAGTTTGGCTCATGGCTCATGAATTAATTAGGGCATCTTTCAGAAACTTCACACATATCATGCTTTACTGGGCAACTGGGCAGCATCATTTGTGAGTCACAGTCAGGGCTTGGGTTTTGGATATCATTTTTTCTGTTATCTCTTCAAGTGAGGGAATTGCCTGAGGGGGATTGCCCCCTCCCCCATGGAATTAGCAGGGAGATATGACTACTTGGACTTTTAGTGCCACAGAGCAAAAATCAACCTAGGAGAAGCTTTGTGTGGAGGTAAGTGAAGGGAATAGTTTCAGTCTAATTCTGAATAGTGTGTCTCTCTATGTGTGCATGTGTCTGCAGCTACTTTTACAATACAGGCAATACAAACATTTTGGACATATTTCTCCTCCCCACCAGACAGAAATCTAAGGTGTACATAACTTGCTGTGGCAACCACTCCCAAATACAATTCTTACAATAAACTGATTACAATATAAATGGGACAAGAAAGAAAACCTTACAATGAATTTCCACCCTCCCCCATAGTCTCTCCAGACTCTAGATCCATTTGCTCTGTTTTCACAGGTTGTAGAGTCATTTGTGCAGGACATTAGAAAGACATTAGAACAGGGTCCCCTCCCTTCTTGTGTGGGTAATTTTCCCAGGAAAGGCATTGTAACAGGATTAGAGATGGGGGGGGGGTGTTTACAGGGGTGAAATGCTCCCGGTTCGGACCGGCTCCGGCGAGTAGGTAGCGATGGCGGTGGGCAGTTCGGAGAACCGGTAGAAAAAATCCCTGCCCCTGCCCCCATGCCCAGCTGAGCCACGCGATCATCAGAGCCTTTTTTTTCTTTTAAATGGCTCTGACGAGCCAAGCTCTGACGATCCCAACTGAGTTGCCTGCCGATCAGGCAACTCAGCTTGGATCATCAGAGCCATTTAAAAGAAAAAAAGTTTTTTCTTTTAAATGGCTCTGCCGATCCAAGCTCTGAGGATCCCAGCTGAGTTGCCTGCTGATCAGGCAACTCAGCTAGGATCATCAGAGCCTTTTGAAAGCATATTTTTACATGGTTTTACATGTAAAAAATGGTTTTAAAAGTAAAAAAAATTGGCCACGCCCACCCAGTCACATTACCCCACCACCACCAAGCCACGCCCACAGAACCGGTAGTAACAAATTTTAGATTTCACCCCTGGGGGGGTAGATAGCTTGCAGGCAGAGTTTGAAAAGGAACAACAACACATCAGTATTGCAATTACTAAACAGATAATGTGGTTTCAACAAAATGGAGACACAACAGATGAGAAAGAAACTAGATTCACATACTTCGGGAAAGAAATGAACAGGTAAAACCATTTAAACACATACAGTGAGTGCAAGACTGAATTTTTTCCCCTTGTAAATGAACTTAAAACGTTTCCTCATAAACTTGAGTTGTTACTTTAAGATACAGAGAGGGAAGGAGAAAAAAAATAGATATAAAATGAAAAGTTCTCTTTACTCTGTTCTTGTTGGCCAGACAAACACAGGGCAAAGGCTCTTTCTTTCTTTCTCTCTCTCTCTCTCCCATTTTTCATTGCTTCAACCGTTTTTTTCCTCTCTAACAATTTCAAATTCTTGTCTCTAGGGATCAGATACATTTTACAGTTACAATTACCTCGAGGGCGCACAAAGACTTAGACACACACACACATAAAAACAAGGAGGACAAAGAGAGGAAAGCACAACTATGGGATTTACACACACACTGATCATTCCTGCCATAAATCTCAGTTAAATTAGGGAAGGCACAAATTTTAACAAACATACCACGTGGTTGCATAGAAGACAGAGAGACAAACAAACAAACAAACAAAACAAACAAAAACCCCAACATTCCTATTTATACATTTACCTTTTCTTTTAAGTACCTTTATTTAGCCAAGTTTGTCTCCCGGTGCCATCTTTTATCAGTGCCCATTTTCTACACAATTTCCTGACTTTCCTCTTACTCATGCCAGCTAAGACTGGCATCTGCCTGGCATCCCAGGCCACAATCAACTCTTCCAGGGGATTTTCCTCTGCCCTCGAGCTACAGCTTCCCATGATCCTTGAAATGTAAGGCTCACTTTGGCTTAGCCGGGCTATCTAACCTCATCCGGTTTTCAGGAAAAAAAAATCTGGGAAGGACTTCAATTCCCTCATGAAGTACGGACCACCTTCCTTTTAGGGAATTCTGCTATATTTTTGGATCAAAAAAAGAGATCCGGGAGGACTTGGCTGCCCCTCCAGCGGGTACTAGCACCTCCCCTGTCTATACAGACCTACTCAAGAGTTGCTCTCTTTAATGGCACCAGAGACTTTCTTTTCCTTTTATTACCCTTTCACTTTCACTCAATACCCGCTCGGCTTCTGTTCCCTTTGAACACAAAGTCCCACGTTCGGCGCCCCCCCCCCTTTTGCTTTCTCT
>WNWU01016245.1:0-30417 GCA_012654045.1 Ptyas mucosa | reverse complement strand
TTTTCCCAAAGGTGCTGTTTCAAAAGGCAACTGGACTTTTTTTTTTTTCCTCCTTGAAGACGTTTCACTTCTCATCCAAGAAGCTTTTTCAGTTCAGGTTTCTTTCTTTTCAGGGAAAAAAACCAACAAAATCCAGTTGCCATTTGAAAAAGCGTCCCCCTCTGTTAAGAGAAGCCATCCATGTCAAAACTGAACAGCCCTCTCTCAACAGAGGGGAGGGGGAGATATGACATCATCTTTCTCCAGTCTACAATACAGCCCTTTCAACAGTTCCAAGAAGGCTCCACACCCATTTGCACCACTCAGGTGACCCTGAAGACACAGATAAACCTCCAGGTGCCCTAATGACTCGCTGAAAGAATGCAAATGACCAGCTGTCTGCAAGGAGCATAAATCCTTCCATTCCCCACCATCCAGTCAGAGCTGAAGAAGCTTCTTGGATGAGAAGCGAAACGCCTTCAAAGAAAACCAGGAAAGTCCAGTTGTCTTTTGAAAACGCAACCTTTGGGCCAACCATGACCTGGATGACTGAGAATCCCCATAGACATATATGACCATGGATATTCAACATACCGTAGTTCTATTTTTATCCTAGTTAAGTCACCAAGAGTCATTTTGATCGCAATGGAGGCAGAAATGTTTTAAAGAAAACAATAAGATATAATGTGGTTGGTTGGTTTGCGGCATACCACGATACTGTTTACAAATGTAGCTCGTAAAACAAGCTTTGCAGCTTGCAGTGGCATTAACTCATCCCAACAGTGATTTTGTTCAAGAAATCAGGAGCCAGCAATGTAGAAATCTAGACCAGACGCTCCAACGCGTAAAATAGTCTTTCTAAAACAGGGCATAGCATAATCTCTCTCCCGTCAAGCCTGTGCTTTTCCTCCTTTTTCCATTTCAAGGTGACATTGGATGTCTCCTCTTAAAACAGATTCCCTGCTATAACCAGGCTGCAAGGCCACATATACCGTCTCCTCCTCCCCGTTTAGATTCCACAAAGCATCCTGTATTGGTCAGGATCCCATCCAAACCAGCTATTTGCAATCCATGACAGCAGGAGACAAAAGGAATAGGGGTGGTTAAACCGGCAAATCCCATTTTTTTGGCCCTGCCGACAGCAAGCAAACAGCGAAGGTTCTCAAACCTTGACAACTTTAAGATGTGTGGATTTCAACTCCCAGAATTCCCCAGCCAGCCATGCTGGGGAATTCCCATGCTGGCTAGAGAATTCTGGGAGTTGAAGTCCCCACATATTCAAAGTTACGGACAATCCCTGGTTTTCCCACAGGATGAGGGAGGAATTAAACTACATTTCCCATTTTACACCAGCTGTGTTAGCTGAAGGTGGATGCTGTAATCCAATACAGCAGAAAGGTGGATACACAGTAAGGGCAACCCTGTTATCTAACCAGCTGTGATCAGATATAGGCCTAAGTCCGATGAAGGCTTTCTCCTAGCACAGGGGTCAGCAACCTGCGGCTCTGGAGCCGCATGTGGCTCTTTCATCCCTCTGCTGCGACTCCCTGTTGCTGGTCAGCTCCACAATTGATAGGGCTTTTGGTTAGGACATGTAGAGGAAAAAGGATGCCGCACTAGGAGGAAACTCTTTGGTGGGGGAACCGACTTGCAGTCAGTAGAGGAAAAAGGACGCCATGCTATGAGGACACTATGATGGGGGAACCGGACTTCCGGTCGGCTCCAGAATTGAACAGGGGCTTCCGGTTAGGACCTTTGTGGCTCTTTGAGTGTTTAAGGTTGCCAACCCCTGTCCTAGCCCCAAGCGGGTTGCACCCACTAGCACACACCTAAAACAGACTCACTTCATATTCTCCACGTCGCGCCCACGGACAGCACAGATCGGGATGGCAATGGCAGCCAGGAAGAGGATGTAGCTGTTGTAGAACGCCATCTTACAGAAATACTTGAAGGTGGCACTCCATTCATACAGAAGCGGGATGGCCACCAGGAAGAGGATGAGGAGCCACTGGCCCAGCGAGATCTCCATTTTCTCTGAAGAAAGGGAACAGGAAGAAGCTGAGTTTACTTCTGACACTTTCCTAGAAACCAAGAGTAAATACAGCCTTGGAAACCATTTCGTTGACTCATTCCCCTAACCTTGTGCTCTTCTGAAGTCCCGGGAGGCTGCGTTGGCTGGAGACAACTGGTAGTTGTAGGTCTTAATACACCTGGAGGTCACCTGACTGGAAAAGCTATACAACTAGTCCTCAACTTGTAAAAACTTCTGGGAGACCACTGAGGGAATTCACTGAATGTCCCGAAGGTGCTTTCTTTCAAAAGGCGACTGGACTTTCTTGTTTTGCTCGAAGACATTTCACTTCTTATCCAAGGAACTTCTTCAGTTCTGACTGAATGGTGGAGAATGGAAGGCTTTATATTCCTTGCAATCGTGTTGATCGAATGGTGCAGGAGTATGAACAGATTTCCAGGAAAAACGCAAGACTATATGATTCAGGTGACCCTGAGGGCACGGATAAACCTCCAAGTGGCCTTGGAGACGACTCTCAGAGAGAGTGCTAATGACCAGATGACTGCAAGGAATATAAATCTTTTCATTCTCCACCATTTCGTCAGAACTGAAGAAGCTTCTTGGATGAAAAGCGAAACGTCTCCAAGCAAAACAAGAAAGTCCAATTACCTTTTGAAAGAAAGCACCCTTGGCACATCCATGACATGGATGACTGAGAATCTCCACAGAGATTTACTGAATGCTTTCAGAAGCCACTTATGGCCTTGAGCATCTGGTTACAACCCCTTACTTCAGGGCAGTTTTGTTCAACTTTAGCAACTTTTAAGTTCTACGGACTTCAGTTCCCAGATTTCCTCAGTCAGCATGCTGGCTGAGGAATTCTGGAAGTCGAAGTCTACACATCCTAAAGTCGTCAAAGTTGAGAAACACAATTCTCTAGGGAACTACCTTCACCGTTGACCTACTTTGACATTCAGCCAAAATTTATTCTCCAGTAACTTAAATCTATGCAAGGTTAGACTCCATTTATGAGGTTAGACGGCAGGGAACCAGTCACTTAGCAATTCTATGGCTGCAACTTTTCCAGGAATTAATCTAGCAATCTTGCTCTAAGGCATTTTTTTTAAAAAGAAAGCACTGTAACTGTACAATCCCTCAGACAGTTGTCAAGGCCCCAAAGTTAAAAACATTTGGTAGACATCAAACCGCCTTTGATCTGATGTTTCTCTGTCGGTATTGACTTTTTCAATGCGTGAATCTAAATCCATGCCAAGAGGCCCACTGCTGTCCCATGCAGATCATAAGCACAATTTCTGTTCTAGAACCTTCCGCCCCACAGAGGACCTCTGTGATAGGACCACTGGCTTGTCTATATCCAGAATGACAAGTAATGGGGTCTTCTCCCAGGCCCACTGGCAACTGTCTGAATTGGAATATTCTTGAAATATTTTTTTCTTTACAGAATTCTTTTAGATAAATTCATCGAGATGAACAGGGTGGGATTATAGGTAGTCCTTGATTTACAACAGTTCATTTAGTGACCATTCAAAGTTACAACGGCACAGGGAAAAAAATGAGTAATGATCATTTTTCACCATTGCAGCATCCCCATGGCCAAGGGATCAAAATTCAGATGTCTGGGAATTGGTTCATATTTATGACGGTTGCAATATCCCATGGTCGTGTGTGATCACCTTTTGCAACCTTCCGACAAATAAAGTCAACGGGGAAGCTAGATTCACTTAACAACCTCATTAGTAATTTAAACACTGGGGCGCTTCACTTAACAACCGTGTCCGGAAAGTTCGTCAAATGGGGCAAAACTCACTTTAAGCAATGTCTCAATTTAACACCAGAAATTTTGGGGCTCAATTGTGATCACAAATCGAGGACTCCCTGTACAAGAATCCCAGCATCAGAACTATTTCCCAGTTGGAACCAATATTTTTCCATGTGGAAATTCTGTGTTGGGCTGGACAGTTTTTTGAAACTTTAGATCAGCCTTCCTGTGGTGTGGTGGAAAGACAGATGTTTTACCGATAAACAAAAAAAGCTTGCAGCTGATTGTTTACAGAATGGATTCCTGAATCTTTACCAGTCTGAGGGACCAAGTCTTGAATCCTGCAAGCCTCTATTCCAAAACCCCTTAGAACAGGGGTGTCAAACTCAAGGCCCGTGGACCGGATGCGGCCTGCGGGGTGCTTAGATCTGGCCCGTAGGGCTACTCTGGAAACAGCGAAGGATCGGCCCACGGTGCCTCTTCCAGCAAAAACAGAGCTCGGGAGGGCTACACACAGCTGGAAGAGGGTTGCAGGAGGCCGTCACAGCCGAAAATGAAGCTTGGGAGCCCGTTTTTGCTATCAGAGCCTCAGGCCACCATAGACGCCAACACGAGTGACGTCGAGCTGGCCACGTGCCTCCCCCCTCCCGGACGACAAACACAACCTGATGCGGCCCTCAATGAAATCGAGTTTGACACCCCTGCCTTAGAAAACCAGAGAGAAAATCAGGCCTTGGAGAACAACCCAAAGGTCTTGGCTAACATGGGAAAACCCAATAATTTGCATTCTGGAGTTCTTCAGAATAAGGGCATTTTGTTAAGCCATCATCAACTGAGAGATCTGTGTTATGTCTCTTCCTCTGCTGAGCCAGCCTAATATTTTCTTTTTCCCCTTATCGCAAAGATAAAAAAAACCCCAAGAATAAAGAAGGTAAACAAACAAACAAAAAATGCTATCCTTACATCCCTGGAAGCGGGATGAACTGAGCGATCATCGCTACAGTCCTGTTCTACAGGTAGTATAACTCAACTTACAACCGTTTGTCTAATAACTGTCGCGAAGTCGCGATGGTGTCGAAAAAAACTGAAATTGTTCTCACACTTACGGCCATTACAGCATCCCCACAGATGATCAAAATTCAGTCACTTGATAAATGCCACATATTTAAACGGTTGCAGTGCCCTGGGGTCACGGGATCGACATCTGTGACCTTTCCAGGTGGCGTCTGACAAACGAAGCCCATGTGGGAAGCTGAAGTCATTTAACGACCATTGATTCACTTAAAAACCACGGCAAAAAGATCATAAAATCGGGTGTAACTCACTGAACAACGGAAATGTGGTCCCAATTGTGGTCAGAAGTCCAGATCTATCTGTACAGGTGGCCCTCAACTTACGATCACAATTGAGCCCAAAATTTATGTTGCTAAGTGAGAAACCTGTGAAGTGAGCTTGCTCCATTTTATGACTTTTCTCACCACATTTGTTAAGTGAATGGCTGTAGTTGTTAAATGAGTAACCCGGTTATTAAGTGCCCCCCCGATCATGTGACCTCACTTCAACCATTCAGCAACTGGCTCATATTTATAGTTGTTTTCAGCATTCTGTGATCACTTGACCATTCTTTATATTTTTTGCTGAAAACCAACCTTTTCTTCTAGTTTTTGGCAATTGTTTTATCGACTGCCATGAAAAAATGGTCATAAAATCAGGTTGGTCACATGGATGATTGTATCACTGTAAGTCGAGGACTACCTGTACACTGTGAACTATTGCTTCCTTTTTATTATCTCCTTTTAACCCAACATATTTCGAGCAGCTAATAACCAGGCATAATATACAATCCAATATAATCAAACTAAACTGCAATATAGCTCAAAACGTCACTAATATCAGAAAAACAATGGAAGAAAGGCAAGAAATGTCACATTTCCTCCGATGACTTTGTTTTTTTTTCTTTTTTAGGAAAATCCACATCACTATTAATCACTCTTCATAAGGTCATAATATTGGGAAAGAAATAATTAGAACAGAAGAGAACAGAACAGAGTTGGAAGGGACTTTGGAGGCCTTCTAGTCCAACCCCCTGTTCAGGTAGGAAACCATTTCAGACCAATGGTTGTCCAATCTCTTCCTAAAAACTTCCAGTGATGGAGCACCCACAACTTCCTGAGGCAAGTTAACCACTGGTTAATTGTCCTCGCTGTCAGGAAATTTCTCCTTTGTTCTACGTTGCGTCTCTCCTTGATTAGTTCCCACCCATTGCTTCTTGTCCTGCCTTCAGGTGCTTTGGAGAATAGCTTGACTCCAACGTCTTTGTGGCAACCCCTGAGATATCGGAACAACTGCTATCATGTCACCCCTAGTCCTTTTTTTCATTAAACTAGACATACCCAATTCCAGCAACTGTTCCTCATATGTCAAGTCCAATGGTGGGATTCAAATTTTTTTTACTACTGGTTCGTGGGCGTGGCTTGGTGGGTGTGACTGGGTGGTCATGTGACTGGGTGGGCGTGACTGGGTGGGCGTGACCAACTCAACATCACTCACGTCGAGGGGCGCCTTGCCTTACCCCGCTTGCCTGGCCTCCCGAACTCTTCTGGTCTTTGTCTATTAACTTGTCTACTACTACAGTGTCTGGTTGATTATCTAATGCCTGGCTGTCCTTCTGGATCCGGAACTCCCACAGATTCTTAGCTCTATTATTCTCCACAGTCTTCTGTGGAAACTCCTTGATGGCTGGCTGGAGAATTCTGGGTAACTCCCAGAAGTCCATACATTTTTCAGCTGAGAGACATTGATCTACCCCTTGGGCTCTATGTAGTGTGGTAAATCCCTGCTTTTATGGATCTGGTGCTTAGCGCCTGTTCTTGTGCTGTTATGATCAGTGATCAGTGCTGCCTTTTACACACACATCACTTCAGGAATAATTATAAAAATGATGTTTTCTCACTCATTTCTTTACGAGTAGTACGGTAGAAACAAAATAAGCAGCCATAAATGTCACCTAAATTTGGAACCAGTGTTGAAATTCAATTTTTTTTACTACCGGTTCTGTGGGCTTGCTGGATGAGGCTTGGTTGACATGGCAGGGGAAGGATACTGCAAAATCCCCATTCCCACCCCACTCCAGGGGAAGGATACTGCAAAATCCCCATTCCCTCCCCATTCCTGGGGGAAGGATATTGCAAAATCTCCATTCCCACCCCACTCTGGGGCCAGCCAGAGTTGGTATTTGCCGGTCCTCCGAACTGCTCAAAATTTCCACTACCGGTTCTCCAGAACCTGTCAGAACCTGCTGGATGTCACCCCTGGTTGGAACCCTATATTTGGATTCTGATGCATATTTATTGTTGTGAATGCTTTTGCTGGCAACAGTGGCTGGGAAGACTTGCCACAGAGAAGTTTACAAAGCACCTATTTCAAATAACATTTCTTAATTGTGCATTCTTACTTGCCCTCTTGTATTGTACCACTGCATTTTGGATTCAAATGCAAAAAATATATATTTTGGAGAGCACAGAGAAAGGCATGCTGCATCTGTTTGCAATTCTTTAAGGCAGCTGCATTTTTTTGTCCTGGGATTATGTAGCTTTCTGGGATTATGCAGCTGCCTTTCTTCTCCGGAAAAGGCCATATTTTGTTTAAAGAATTGCAGGCAAATGCTTCCCTGTCCACCATAGCAATGCACAGTCCTACGCATACAACTTTCCTGCTTTTTCAAGACAGGTGGATGCACTTCTAAACAAAACACTGGCTGCAGATAGGGCTCTTTTTCACATTGCAGGACAGTTCAGAAATGGCTCAGTAAGTTAACAACTGACTGGCTGATTTTGGACCAGTCATTCCTTCTCTCAGCCCAGCCTACCTCACAGGATTGTGGTGGGGAAAATAGGAGGAGGAGGGATATTTGGAATGTTTGCTGCTTTGAATTACTTATTTATTAATTTATTATTTATTAATGAGATTTATATGCCCCCCTATCTCCAGCCGGGCTCAGGGCGGCTCACAACAGTTAAGAAACATCTAATAAAAAGTTAAAAAATTAAATCCAAATCTCATAATTTAACAGTTAAAAGTACGATTAAGATGAACAAGTTAAAATTAAATTAGAATTAAAACCCCCATCAGTCCAGGCCGGCCAAACGAAACAGCCATGTTTTTAGGTCGCGGCGGAAAGAGCGGAGATCGGGGGCCACCCGGAGCTCCAGAGGCAATTGATTCCAAAGGGTAGGTGCGCCCACAGAGAAAGCCCTCCTCCTGGGCGTCGCCAGCCGACACTGTCTGGCCGACGGCACCCTGAGGAGGCCCTCTCTGTGGGAACGCACCGGGCGATGGGAAGCTGTTGCTGGCTGCAGATGGTCCCCCAAATATCCCGGGCCTAAGCCATGTAGGGCCTTATAGGTAATCACCAGCACCTTGAATCTCACTCGGAGGGCAAACGGCAACCAATGTAAGTCGCGTAGGAGAGGTGTAACATGGGAGTGTCGGGATATTCCCATCACAACCCGCGCGGCCACATTCTACACCAGCTGAAGTCTCCGAGTTATAATGATGAAATATAAATAAAGAAATAAATTTATATTTATTTCAACCAGCGAGGTACCATGTTTCCCCAAAAATAAGCCCTCCCCGAAAATAAACCCGCCCCAAAAATATTTAAATGCATGTGCAGGAGCTGGAAATCAGGTAGGCAAAGACATCCTTGGAGAATTTGTTCTCCTAGCCAGTGTGGCCATGTGGCTTCCCGGCCAGGGAGGAGAGCGTTCTCCCAGCCAGCGTAGCCATGCGGGATCCTGGCTGGGGTGGGGGGACTGTTCTCCCAACCAACATGACCTTGCAGCTTCCCGGCGCCGCATGGGATGCAGCCGCAGTGGAGAAGCAAGGCAGGCAAGCTGGAAGCTGGGGACGGTGGTGGGGGGCAGCTTGCTAGACCGTGAGCGCCACGGCCTGCATGGAGCCATGGCAGTGAAGCAAGCCAGGCCAGGGACGGGGTGTGTGTGTGTGTGTGTCTAGCACAACTGGCAGACTTACTTGCCCAGGCACCGCATCGGAAGGCAGGCAAGCCACAGAGCAGAGACTATATGGTCAATGCAAGGAGCCACAAAGTGTGCTATGCCAGGGAGGTGAGGAGTGACTGGGCATGCCAGGGCAGGGCAGGGCAGGGCAGGGCAGGGCGAGGCGAGCGGGCGGGTGGCAAGCATGCGAGGGCGGGGCCAGCGAGTGGTGGTATTTGCCGGTTCTCCGAACTACTCAAAATTTCCGTTACCAATTCGCCCGAACCGGTCCAAGCCACCTGAATACCACCTCTGCTCCAGTCCCCTAATCATCTTTGTTGCTCTTCTCTGAACTCTTTCTACAGTCTCAACATCTTTTTTACATCGTGGCTGGATACAGTATTCCAAGTGCGGCCTTACCAAGGCATTACAAAGTGGTACTAACACTTCACGTGATCTTGATTCTATCCCTCTGTTAATACAGCCTAGGATTGTGTTGGCTTTTTTTGGCAACTTCTGTAATAGTATTGTTTTACTCTCTATTTTCACTTTTCAGGTTGTTGTTACAGATCTCAAGAAACCTATAAAAATTGTCCAAACTCCTTTAAGGCATTTCTTGGTTGTACTGGGAGATTATGTGATTTATGAACCTTATCAAAGTTATGATATATTTAGCCATGATTTATAGACTATGCCATAGCCGGCTAGGTTCATTCAAGATGAAAAAATCTTGAAACTTTAGAACAGCAGTCCCAGCAACCAACCAGCCAGCAAACATTTCTCCTGCTTATTTACCAAGCTCCTTACTTCCAATGGTTTTATTTCTATTTTTTAATTCTTTTAATGTTGGAAAAATGAGAATCTAGCATGCTTTAAAGCAGTGTTATCTCAACCTTGGCAGCTTGAAGAGGTGCAGATTTCAACTCCCAGAATTCCCCAGCCCCAGTATTTTTGCTTTTATGATTTTGGAAGCACAGTTGCTTGACAGGGAGATGGGTGACATATAAATTTAATAACTAACTACCGTATATACTCGAGTATAAGCCGACCCAAATATAAGCCGACCCCCCCCAATTTTACCCCCAAAAACTGGGAAAACTCATTGACTCGAGTATAAGCCGGGGGTGGGAAATGCAGCGGCTACTGGTAAATTTCAAAATAAAAAAAGACTGGTCAAAAGTGTGAGGACCTGTCAGAAATCACTTTTTTCAGCCCTCTGGGTAGTCCTTTTGTGCATATGGACTACTCAGAGGGCTGAAAAAGTTATTTTTGACTGGTCCTCGCACTTGTGACCAGTCCTCGAACTTACAACTGTCCTCACATTTTACGTTTTTGCCCTATCTTGTCACCATGGTAAAGAGAAGCAGTTGTGAAATGAGTGACATGGTTTTAAGAATGCTGCACGGGCATAAATGTGAGGATGGTCATAAGTGTGAGGACCAGTCAGAAGTGTGAGGACCTGTCAGAAATGACTTTTTTCAGCCCTCTGAGTAGTCCCTATACACATATATCATATGACCAGCTAGCCACGCCCACCCAGTCACTGGCTTGATCTAATTTCAGGCAAGTTGAAGCCTCTGTTAAGAGATACCAGGGCTGGGCAAATGTGGCCCTTTTACAACCTGTGGACTTCAACTCCCAGAATTCCTGAGACAGCCAAGCTGGGGGAACCCACTAGCTAGCAGCCAATTACAAGAAGGCTAGCTAGCAGCCAATTACAATCAGCTCTCAACTCAAGGTCAGTGCACATGGGATCTCCCTAAACATGAGGATTTCTTTGTTTCTTTCTCCCTTTAAGCCCCCCCCAGCCCGTTTTTGCTTCCAGGGGGCTGCAGAGAGTCTTGCTAGGCACCCCCCTCATGCCCCTAGCAAGCCTTGGGAGCCAGTTGCAGGGGAAAAGTCATTTTTTCGTGACCCGAATATAAGCCGAGGGGGCGTTTTTCAGCCTGAAAAACGGGCTGAAAAACTCGGCTTATATTCGAGTATATACGGTAATTAACTATCCTCCTAATTAAATCTATTCCTAATAACTAAGGTGGCAATTGGCAACCTTAGAAGAATTGTGCAAAGGAACAAGGCTCTAATCCTGGCAGGCAACCCTATAACATCAATTTATGCTAAATTGTAATGCACTTTGTTTGGCCAAGAATGTTAGGCATACCCAGAAATTCCGATCAGTCCATCGTATTTGAGGGATGAATGAACCCAAACAATTTTGGATTAGTCAAATGAATTGAAGGTGGGGGTGGGGGGGGGAACAGCTCAGGGATGCGTGAATCCAATCTGTGTGTCCTCTTGGCAACCACACAGAGTTGTCTGAGATTAAATTGGCTCGCGTCCATTGTCGTTGCTCCCGTACTGTAGCAACAAAAGACATGTCAAACCGAGATGAGAGACGGAGTCACGAGCCGATGACCGAGAGAAGAACTCAGATTTCAGATTGTCTGCCAAGGAGCTGAGGAATGTCATGCTGGCACAACCAGGATTATAAGTCATTGTTTTCCAAGCACCACATGCTCCCAGTGACACAATTGAAGTGGGAGGTGGAGTGCCAATCCCCTTTCTCTGGTGAACGTTGGTGATGTGTTTGTCCAGTTGAATAAGGTCTGAGGTTATGTTCTCTTTTTAGTGTCGGTTTGCACCAAGCTTCACCCCTGGTTGGGGGCACAGTGGCCCCCAACCAGGGGTGGGATTCAAAAATTTTAGCAATTGGTTTTCTGCCCGGTTGCTGGGTGCGTGTGGCCTACTTGGCCTCCTGCACCACGGCGTGAGGGGGGGAGAGGCATTTCCAAACTTCTGGAACTTCTGCCCTCCCAGAGCCTCTGTGCGGGCCCTGCACTTACCTGGCATTCAAAACGGGCCGCGTGGAGACTCCAGGGAGGGGAGGGGTGGGGTGGGCAGGGCCAGCCAATCCTTGCAACTACCAGTTCGGCGAACCAGATGTAAAATTAGCATCCGTTTCGCCCAAACCGGCTGAATCCCATCCTTGCCCCCAATGTTTTGGGTACCAGGGACTGGTTCCATGAAGAGAAGCTTTTCCCATGGATCGGAGGGGGCCTGGTTTCATAGGCTGCCTGCATCCTGCGGGTGGGGCTTTGCTTGTTTGTGCGGCCCAGTTTCTGGCATGCCACAACCTGGTGTTGGACCATGAACCGGGAGGGTTGGGGACCTCTGCCTTAGCAAACTAACAAATAAACAAAAAAATTAAAAAAAAAAACACCAAGCACAAAGTGAGCAGCCTGAAAATAAATAACTCTGGAATTTTTTAAAAAGGTCAATACAATTTTGACTCAATGCCTCAAGGGGAAAATAAAACCCCTCTCTGGTCACATTTCAAGAACATTCCAACTATTTCCTCAAGTGTAAATATTTCTGTCAAAAGCAACAGGAAACAGGCCACTGCTGGATACTCCAAAGCAGGGTCTCATCAGCAAAACATTGGAGAGCATCAGGAGAAAACTAGATAATTTAATAGAGATTAAGATATGAATGGCTACATTCTGCATTGGACAATTTGGCATCTCTATCCTTTCTATGTAGCCTTCATGAGAGGCAATTGGTTGACTACAGGTAGTCCTCAACTTACAACAGTTCATTAAGTGGAATTTCCGCGACTAAGCAAGGTGGTTGTTAATTGAGTCATGCCTGATTTTTATGACCTTTTTTTTTTTTGCCATGGTTGCAAAGCAAATCGCTGAAGTTGTTAAATGAATCATACGGTCATTAAGCAAATACAGCTTCCCCCCGTTAATTTGCTCGTTGGAAGCCATCTGGGAAGGTCACAAAGGGGGAATCACATGATCTCAGGATGCTGGAACCGTCGTTAATATACTCGGGTTGCCAAGAACCCAAATTTTCATCAAGTGATCAAAGCTGAGACAGTAGTAAGTGCGAGGATTAGTGATAAGTCACTTTTTTTCAGCATCGTCATAACTTCAAACGGTCATTAAATGAATTGTTGTATCTTTATTTTCCTTGTAGACATAAACAATATTGAGGAATACTAATAAGAAAACCATCTCCAACGTTATCTCCAATAAATTCTGTAACAGGAACAAAGTTGGAAGGGACCTTGGAGGTCAATCTAGTCCAACCCCCTGCTCAACACAGGAGACCTGTACTAGGGATTCGAACTGCCGAACTGCCAACCTTTCTGACTGACAAGCTCAGTGCCTTAGCCACTGAGCCACCTAGTCAGGCTAATTCTACATAAATCTCACGGGTCCCTTAAACTTCAAAAACCACCAGAGATGCAATGATTATACATCATCAAGTTAGAAAGCGTCAGAAATGTCAGGGGTCACCAATCTATGGGCTGGGCCATGTGGCTGCTACTATCGCCATGAGCACCACACGGCTGCTACTATCGCCATGAGCACCACACGGCTGCTACCATTGCCGCGAGTGCCATATGGGTACTTCCATTGCTGCGAGCGCCGTGCAGGTGCTTCCATCGCCACATGCACCATGCGGGCACTGCCATTGTTGCAATCATTGCACGTGCTTGTGGCCCCATTCGCGTGTGCTCATGGCGCCTGCCCCCCCCCTTCGGGCCGCCAACCCAGAAAGATTGGGGAGCTCTGTTCTATGTCATCTAGCCAACCTCCTGTTTAGTGTAGGGGTCTAGAACAACTCGCCGCGGCCAACTCGCCACAGGATAAATTGCCACAGAACAAGAGTTACATTAATATCAAAAAAAAAAAAAGTGGCATAGAATCATTAAAGAAAAGATGCCAAAGGAGGGACAAAATGAGATGTGGATGACAAAAACGTGATTTTTTTAAAATTTATTTTAAATAAATGGAATTGTCGAACTGTCCCACGCCGAGTTGGTCCTGGCGAGTTATCCCAGGACCAACTCGGCGAATTGGCCAAGTTAGGAGAAACTTCCTAACAGTGAGGGCTTCAGTAACTGTAGGTGCTCCATCACTGGAGGTTTTTAAGAAGAGATTGGACAGTCACTTGTCTGAAATGGTATAGGGTTCCCCTGCTTGAACAGGGAGCTGGACTAGAAGACCTCCAAGGTCCCCTCCAGTCTCAGCCCCTCTGGAGCCGCCAGTGCTTCACCGGGCGCAAACGAACATGCACACACGAAAAGGAAGATTCGTTCCAAAACCCGGTTTAATGGAGGCAACACAGCAGCGTAGAGGAGAGACTGAGCTGCTAAGCAAAACAAAGTCAGAGACTTGCCCCACAGCTCCTTTACTAGAACCGTCCTCTGGGGGTTCAGGACCCAATACCATTCTTGGTTTGCGGTAACCCCCCTCCCACCAAATGGTGGGCTTCCACTTGTCCAACCATGATAGCCCCAGGATAACAGGTTCTATCCATCAAGGTGATGTGGTGTCGAGGGCAGTTTGACACTCGACATCCGGCTCTTTTCTGACTGATTGAGTTGTCCATGGTGAATTGTCCTATTCCATAATGTAGGCAATTCAAGAGACGAACTTCCCAATGTCTAACGCCTCATCTTTTCATGCAATCAATTTAGGACACCCAAACAGATACAGGGTGAATCTAGTTCCTTAGCAGCCTCAAAGTGAGAATTCCTAGCAGACTTTGTGCCAGTCGAAACAGTGTGAGGATAAGATTAACCATGCAAAAAAAAAAAAAAAAAGGGCCACAAATATTTCATCCGGCAAGGAGACGTTGCTCCTCGGCGCATCCCTCGATATCATTCTTTGCCCAGAAGAAATGACTTAAGTCCCCACCCCCCCCCCCCCCTCCGGCAAGCATAAAAAATGAAAGTCCTGCGAAACGGGCCTAGCAGCAGAGAGAAACGACAGTGGCTCAAATCGATCAGAGAGCGAAAGAGAGAGAGAGAGAGAGAGAGACAGACAGACAGACGTGGGGAGGTCAACAAAGACGCTTTGATTGCAAAAAGGCTGCCGGAGTTCACCGCGACAGGAAGGTCACTGTGTACTCTTGGTGTGGCAGACTTGTTTGACAAGGCAGGGTGAGGGATCTGTGGCTTACTGATCCTCTCTTGTGTAAGTAAAACTTGCCCCAGCAGATCCTTTCTGAGAGGTTAAAGAGAGAAGGGGATGAGGAACAACTGATGTTTTCTCTCAGATTTGTCTGAAAGGTGAAAAAAGGGGGAGCCTGATTTACACTTCAGCCACCCATCTCTAGCCAACATGACATAAAAAGATCGATAACTTCTGGAAGAGGACACACAACATTGCCCGCTGGCAAATGTTAACATTAAGCTGGGTTCATTAACTCACCATGTGGTATGCTTGCTTGTTTTTCATTTAGCAAGATGGGGGATCCAGACATTAGAAACCAGGGTTTAGGACAGGGATGGCGAACCTGTGGCACTCAGAGCCATATCGGTGGGCACACGAGCTCAGTTCTGGCATGCATGCACGCACTGGCCAGCTGATTTTCAGGCCTTCTGGGCCCACTGGAAGTAGGGAAACAGGTTGTTTCCTGCCTCCAGCAGGCCTCCGGGGGACAGGTGGGGAAGGCCGTTTTTGCCCTCCCCAGGCTCCTAGAAAGCCTCTGGAGCCTGGGGAGGGCGAAAAATGGGCCTACTGAGCCCCTGTGCCATCGCGTGCCAAAAGTGGGGGGAGCCTGGGGGGGTCATGCACACATGCATGGGGGTGGGGCACATAGAATTATGGGTGTGGGCACATGCACACGCAACCCCCTCCGCGCTTCCCCCACTTTTGGCACGCGATAGCAAAAAGGTTAGCCATCGCTGGTTTAGGACTTAAGCTTGGTGTGCCAACCAAGTCTCCATCTCTCGAATAAGCTACGTTGCAGCAAACCCACTTACAACAGGACAAAACAGGTAGTCTTCAGCTTACGACTGACATTGAGCCCAACATTTCTGTTGGTGAGACATTTGTTAAGCGGGTTTTGCTCCCATTTTATGACCTTTCTTGCCACAGTTGTTAATCAAATCACCGCAGTGGATAAGTTAGTAACCCGGTTGTGAAATGAACCTGGCTTCCCCCGTTGACTTTGCTTGTCCGAAAGTCGCAAAATGGGACCGGGTGATCTTGGGACACAGCCACGGCCATAAACATGAACCCGTCGCCAAGTGTCTGAATTTTGATCACATGATCATGGGAATGCTGAAAATGTCGTTAACTGTGAAAAACGGTTGTAAGTCACTTTTTTCACTGCCACTGTAACTTTGAACGGTCACTAAATGAACGGTTGCCACTTTGAACAGTCACTAAATGAACTGTTGCAAATCGGGGACTGTCTCTTGAATAAGCTACCTTATTTTTCGGAGTATAAGACACACCTTTCCCCCCCAAAACAGGGTGGAAATGTTGGTGCGTCTTATACACCAAATAGAGCCATTTTTGCCCCCCCCCCAAAGCCTTGCCCCTCTCATTCCATTTTTGCGAAAAACAGGCCCATTTTTTGCAAAAAGGGGGCGTTTTGCCCTTCCCCAGCCCCCAAGAGCACTCTGCAAGTTTCCCAAACCCTCTGTGCATCCTGTTTTTGCAAAAAACCAGCTCATTTTTTGCCCATTTTAGCGAAAAACGGGATGCGCAGAGGGCCTGGGAGGCTTGCATAGTGCTTCTGAGGACCAGGGAGGGCAAAAACTTTTTTTTTTACTTACCTCTTTGAAATCTTGATGCGTCTTATACACCGGTGCGTCTTATAGTCCGAAAAATATGGTATTTATGGGTTCGATTTATTTATTGGTTCAATTTATTTATTGGTTCGATTTATATGCCACCCTTCTCCAGAGACTCAGGGCAGCTTACAATGCGTTAAGCAATAGCCTTCATACTTTTGTATATACCTGCTTAGTAGGGCTTTTGGCCCCCCTAAGCGGTGTTCTTTTTTATACAAAGTCAGCTTATTGCCCCCACAATCCAGGTCCTCATTTTACCTACCTTGAAAGGATGGAAGAGTGAGTCAACCTTGAGCCTGGTGACATCCGAATTCGCAGTAATTGCAGGCAGCTGATGCTACTTAACAGCACTTTAGTCTGCTGCACCACCAAGGCTCTTTTCTGCCATAACCCGGTATGTTGTAGCAAACCGGGTTATGGCAGAACAACACTATAGCATGGGAACTGAGCCAACGAAGGCAGACATTTTCATTTTAGGAATCCAATTCATTTAAATTCATGCCATCAGGTTGCTTTAAGCTGGGTGACAGCATGATTTATAATACAATGGGAAGGAAAATGAAACCCTCAATTCTTCTAATGCTCAGCAGAGGGGAGGGAGGGATTGTGGGAGTTCTAATCTTACACATAAGTAAAGACACCTGGTTGGGAGAGGCTGAATTAACATAACAAGCTCACTTTACAGCCCAGCATTAGATTGCTGGTTTCCTGAATACCTGCAAGATGCAGCAGAATCAACCAGCAGATGCACGGCCCAGGTAGAGGGCGTGGCTTAGAAAAAATGTGCTGAAGGAGCAGAGATTTGAATTCACAGCCTTCTGGATGACATCCGGAGTAGACCGTGTTGCTTCTCTGTGTCATATAATATATGTAGGTATGTGCATAATTTTTATATTCATTTCTTTATTCGTTGTGGATGCAGGTTTTTAATGTATGCCGATTAGGGTACATTTAAACTGACAATAAAGTTATCCTAAGTCTAAGTCTCAAAGGTGCTTTTTTTCAAGAGGCAACTGGATTTTCTGGGTTTTTTTCTTTGAAGATGTTTCGCTTCTCATCCAAGAAGCTTCTTCAGCTCTGAGCTGAAAATTTGTTAAATGAGTTTTGTCCCATTTTACGACTTGCCACATTGGTTAAGTGAATTCCTGTTAAATTAGTAACATTTACAATACTAACAATAGTAACATTTCACTTCTCATCCAAGAAGAGTATAAGTACAAGAGCCTTGGTGGCCGCAGCAGACTAAAGGGCTGTTAAGCAGCACCAGCTGCCTGCAATTACTGCAAGTTCAAATCTCACCAGGCTCAAGGTTGACTCAGCCTTCCATCCTTCCGAGGTAGGTAAAATGAGGACCCGGATTGTGGGGGCAATAAGCTGACTCTGTATAAAAAAGAACACCGCTTAGGGGGGGCCAAAAGCCCTACTAAGCAGGTATATACAAAAATATGAAGGCTATTGCTTAATGCAGTGGTTCCCAAACTGTGCGCCGTGGCTCCCTGGGGAGCCGCGCTATCGTCATAAGGGCGCCGCGAAATATTCCGCCCGCTGGGTCTAACGCTGATGCGCCATTTCTGAAACGTCTAGTGCGCATGCGCAGTTGCAAGTCGGATTGCTATGGGAGCCGCGAACCGAAAACGATTGGGAACCTCTGGCTTAATGCATTGTAAGCCGCCCTGAGTCTCTGGAGAAGGACAGCATATAAATCGAACCAATAAACAATAAATAAATAAGCTTCTTCAGCTCTGAACAACGAATAAGTGAAGAAGCAGCTTCTTGGATGAGAAATGAACATCCTCAAAGAAAAACCAGAAAGTCCAGTTGCCTCCTGAAAAAGCATCTTTGGGACCACACCATGACCTGGATGACCGAGAATCTCCATAGATATTTAGTGATTATTTATGTATTTGTATTTTTGTCGTGTTTCTGTACCCTATATTGGAGGTGGAGACCCTTTGAGAGCTGTATGCAACCAAATTTCATTTTAATGTATGCCAATTAGTGTACATTTAAGGTGACAATGAAGTGACCCTTTGAAGTTACAATGGCACCAAAAAAAGTGACTTATGACTATTTTTCATACTTACGACCGTTGCAGCGTCCCCATTGTCACATGATTTACATTCAGATGCTTGACAAACCAATTCACATTTACGATCGTTGCAGTGTCCGGGAGGGTGTTCACTCATGTGATCCCCTTCTGCGACTTTCTAACCAGCAAAGCCAACGGGGAAACCAGATTCACTTTTAACAACCGTGTTGCTAATTTAACAACCGCAGCGATTTACTTAACAAAAGTATGGCAAGAAAAGTCGTAAGACCGGGCAAGAGTCACTGAACAAATTTCTCAATCAACAACAAAAACGTGGGACTCAATTGCGTAAGTCGAGGACTACCTGTACTATTGGACCCCATCACAGGGAAACATCATTTGCCAGGCCTCCACGTCCTTCATCTCATGAAAAGGACACTAAGGCATCTCCTGGCAGCTTCAAATTCGGTGGGTCAACAATAAAGCACAGGAAATGGTCCTCAGGCTATTTTAGTGCCAAGTCATGTTGAGCTTCCAGTTGCAAATAGCAGGAAATGTTCTTATTTATTTCTGGAGTTCTGGATGTTCCAATTGCAACCTAGTCTGGGCAGCATAACCGGTCCCTCTTTTATCCCCTGGATTAGAACAAAAATGCAATTCCTCCCAACGCAGGCAGTCCTCGACTTACTTCATTTAGTGACCGTTCAATGTTACAATGGTACTGAAAAAGGTGACTTTTTTATACTTACGAACAGTATCCCCAGGATCAGGGGGGATGAGAATTCAGACGCTTGGCCACTGGTCGTGCTTGTGTGTGTGTTTGTGTATGTGTGTGCATGTGTTTTGTGTGTGTGTCCTGTGATCCCCTTTTGCGACCTTCTGAACAGCAAATTCACTTAACAACTGGGTTACTAGCTTAACAACTGCAGTGCTTCTATTAACGATGATGGTGAGAGAAAGGTTGTAAAATGGGGAAAAACTCACTTGACGGATGCCTCACTTAACAAACAGAAATGTTGGGCTCAGTTGTGGTCATTAAAAGTTGAGAACTACCTGTATTGGAATCAGTGGTGGGATTCACCCGGTTCGGGCCAGTTTGGGCGAACTGGTAGTTAAATTGCTGGCTGGCACCGCCCTGCCCCGCCCCTTCCAAAGTCCCCACGCACCCCGTTTTGGCTC
Organism: Ptyas mucosa; assembly: GCA_012654045.1. NCBI lineage: Eukaryota > Metazoa > Chordata > Lepidosauria > Squamata > Colubridae > Ptyas > Ptyas mucosa. Next base: position 10,842 of record WNWU01016245.1, on the reverse strand, counting down.
CCAGGTAATTGCAGGGAAGCCTACTAGGCCCAAAACAGGTCGTGGGGGGGAGCGGTGCACCCCCCACACACACACGAGGCCCGTTTTCACTCCCAGGAGGCTGCAGGGAGGCCTACTAGGCCCAAAATGAGGCACAGGAGGGTGTCATCCCCGCGACCCATTTTTACTCGCCACACTCACCATGGCCATGCCCACCCAGTCGGTCATTAGGGCAGAGAACCGGTTGTTAAATTATTTGAATCTCACCACTGATTGGAACGGTATCCTTTTCCAGTATTCTCAGCTGGAAAAGATGGGATTTGTAATCATCACGAAAGTCACCGGGGGGTGGGTGGGTGGGTAGAAAGGCTTGCCAGAGAGCTGGTCTCGTTGTAGATAATGGGACATACTTTTAAGCTGACATAATTACAGTTGTTCTGCACTGAACAAGCTTAGATTACTAAGGTCAACATTCTCATAGCCCCACCTCATGATCAGCGCTAAACTTAATTGGTTCATAAATAAATACTATAGAAAATACTACAAGTTGGCCACGGCTTTTGATTCTCAGAGCTGGGAATTTCCAAATTTTAAAACATTTTGTTAGGTTACAAGGTAAGATACAAAATACAAAAGTAAATAGAAAAACAGTGGGGGGGGGGGTAGGGAGTGAAAGAGAAGTGAAGAAGGGTTGAGAAAAAGAAAAAAAAAGTGTTGACTTCCAACTCCCTCTGTTGCAGTAAAATAATAATAATAATAATAATAATAATAATAATTAATATTAATATTTCTATGCCGCCCACTCTCCGAGGACTCTGGGCGGCTTACACCAAAGACAGTATACTAAATAGCATATTTCCCCCAACAATCTGGGTCCTCATTTTACCCACCTCGGAAGAATGGAAGGCTGAGTCAACCTTGAGCCGGTGAGATTTGATCCGCTGATCTGCTGAACTAGCAGTCAGCTGAAGTAGCTGCAGTACTGCACTCTAACCACTGCGCCACCAATGTTAATGTTAATTAACAATGATGTTAATGTTGTTAAAGTTGAAGCATTAACATCAAGTCCAGTGGTGAAATCCAATTTTTTTTACTACCGGTTCCGTGGGCGTGGCTTGGTGGGGGTGGTGTGGCTTGGTGGGCGTGGCAGGGGAAGGATACTGCAAAATCTCCATTCCCACCCCACTCTGGGGCCAGCCAGAGGTGGCATTTTCTGGTTCTCCAGACTACTCAAAATTTCCGCTACCAGTTCTCTGAACTACTCAAAAATTCCACTACCGGTTCTCCAGAACCTGCTGGATTTCCACCTCTGATCAAACCACAAACTTTTTGCTTTTTCAAAACAATTATAAACTAGCCATTTCTATAAGCATCTATCAATCTAATTGGTAAAACCCAAAATCAGTGTTTCATTTTTTCCCCCACCTCAAGCTCAAAGTTCAGAAGCGGTCTCCATGCGGTACTTATATTCTTTTCTTTAATCAAAATAGTCAATTGAGCCATTTCTGCCAACTCCATCAGCTTCTGCAGCCATTCGTCCATGGTGGTCCATTGGCCCATTGTTTAGCAACCTTCTGATGTTTTGGAAAACAGTTTGCCCTCCTCTTCTCGGTGGCAGCCCCTCAAATACTGGAATACTACTATCGTGTCACCCCTAGTCCTCCTTTTCTCTAGACTGGCCATACCCAATTCCTGCAACCGGCTTTCATATGTTTTTGTTTCCAGGCCCTTAATTATCTTAACTGCTCTTCTTTGCCCTTTTTTCCAAAGTCTCAACCTCTTTTTTGTAATGTGGTGACCAAAACTGGATGCGGTGTTCCAGGTGTGGCTTTACCAATTCCATAGTCATGAGCATGACATTCCACAGTCATGCTCAGGAAATGGATTACAGAGATAGCTTAGGGAAGCCAACAGGTAATTAATTGTATGTGGGAAAGAATTGCGCGGAGGAAGCTGGAGACATGGATGTCTGCAATAGCTCTATTCAAATTAGGAAGACAAGTCAATCAGCCCTTGTTGCAGAAAACCTCTTGGACATCCCTTGGTACTATTATTATTATTATTATTATTATTATTATTATTATTATTATTATTATTATTTAGATTTTTATACAGCCCTTCTCCTTCCGGACTCAGGGCGGTGAACAGCCAACTAAAAACATTGTACACAAAAGTTAAAATAATTTTAAAATAATTAAATAAAATTTGGCCCATAATTTAAAACATTTCAATTAAAATCAGTATCAAACTTTAAAACCAATATGGGGTCAGGCTAGCCCAGCTAACTGAAAGAAATAAGTTTTAAGGGCTCGACGAAAAGTCCGGAGGTCTGGGATCACTCGTATCTCTGGGGGTAGATCATTCCAGAGGGTGGGCGCCACCACAGAGAAGGCTCTCCCCCTGGGGGTCGCCAGCCGACACTATCTGGCTGACGGCACCCTGAGGAGGCCCTCTCTGTAAGAGCAAACTGGCTGGTGGGAGGCAATTGGTGGCAGAAGGCGGTCCCGTAAGTACCCCGGCCCTAAGCCATGGAGGGCTTTAAAGATGGTCACCAACACCTTGAAGCGCACCCGGAAGTCCACTGGAAGCCAATGCAGTTTAAGGGGCAAAAAATTGGGGTGACAGAGAGAAACATCAGCCACTTGCCTTCAGGTTAATGGCTAAATTGGCATAATACCGTTTCTCTGAAAATAAGACCTATCCCAAAAATAAGTCCTAGCATGTTTTTTACATGTGTGCCTAATAGAAGCCCTACCCCAAAATAAGCCCTACTTAAGAGCCTGTGCCACTCATTCCATTTGGTTGCTCACTGTGTCGCAGCCACGAGGAGAGGCAGGAGGATGGAGCTGCCCCACGCGCCCTGCACCTGCTTACCTCAGGGTCCCTGCAGTCAGGCCATCCATGCCCTGACATCTGCCTTTGCAGTGGCAGCACCAATAGCCATGTGCAGTAGGAACCCACGTGGCCACTGGCCCACTTCTGCTTGCTTGCGGCCACAATGGAGCAGGAAGCCAAGCGGTATGCTGGTTCCGTGGCTGCGAGGTGAGGCGAGTGTTGGGGCATGGATGGCCTGGCTGCAAGAGCCCTGAGGTGTGATGACCCGGGGCATGGCACAGAGATACCGCAGGCAGCTGGCAGTTCAAATCAGCCCTTTATTGCTCCAAATTTCCTCAAACACTCCCATGTTTCTGGCAAGTCCCAGAGCAAAGTGATGACAAACCCCCACACACACCTCAAGCAGCAAGACTGCACAGCAATAAATCCAGCAGGGCAAATCAAGGAGTTCAGGAAGCAAAGGATCCAGTTAATTAGTCCAGAAATCCAGAAAAAATACAAGGACTCAGCATTTGTTTTCAACAAATGCCCCTCCCTACAGCGTCTCCTTAAATCTCATTCCCCAGGTGTGCCTTGTGAAGATGGGTGGGGCTCTCTTCTCCCGAGTAGCCTGCTCAATCAGCGCTGTTCTCGCCTTCTCTCCACTCTCTGTGCTCTCGGATTAGAAGGGGGTGGTCCTTGCTCTGTCTCTCATGTTCAGCCTGCCCCTGTTCCTGTCTACAAGCTGTTCTAATCCTGGAAGGCCCTGGCCTGACTGGCCCTGCCTTTCCCCATTTTCCTCCAAAGCCAATGAAATTGCCCCCTCAATCTCTGTCGTCTCAGGTTCCAGCTGTCTTCCCCTGCAGATTCAGGCTCTAACGGGGGCATGACAGCCGATGAGGGGTGTGTAGGGCAGATCCACCCCGCTTATCTCATGGCCGCAAGACCAGTGCATCACTCAGCCTCCTGCTCTGTTGTGGCTGCAAGCAGAAGAAGTGGGCTGGCAGCCATGCAGGGTCCTTCTGGATGGGGTTGGTGGAGCTCCGGCCGCGAGGCGAGGCAGGTGTTGGGGCGTGGGTGGCATGGCTGCGGGAGCCCTGAGGTATGCCAGTGCAGGGTTAGTTCCACCCCCTTGCCTTGCATCAGCGGCGACACTGGTACGCCACACTGCCTCCTGCCCTGCCACAAGCAAGCAAAAGAAGTGGACCGCCTGTACATGGAAAAAATAAATAACCCTCCCTTAAAATAAGCCCTAGTACTTATTTTGGTGCCCAAAAGAATATAAGACCTGGTCTTATTTTCAGGAAAACACGGTATTACATTATATGACACAAAAGCAGTCTCCCAATATCCACAAAGAAGAGGGTATCAACCTATTCTCCAAAGCACTTGGAGGCAGGACAAGAAGAAATGTTTAGAAACTTTTGAAGGAGAGATACAACCTAGAAGTAAGGAGAAACTTCCTAACAGTGAGAACAATCAACCAATGGAATGGCTTGCCTTCAGAAGTTGTGGGTGGTCCATCACTAGAGATTTTTAAGACAACACTGGACAGCCATTTACGGTATTTGAAATGGTGTATAAGGTCTCCTGCTTGGGCAGGGGGTTGGGCTAGAAGACTTCCAACATCCATTCCAACTGTATTCTGTTGCATTCTGTTCTGTTCTCCTCTACTCCAGTGTTTTTCCACCTTGACTACTTTAAGCTGCGTGGACTTCAACTTCCAGAAATTCTGGGAGTTGAAGTCAACGCAGCTTAAAGTAGCCAAGATTGAGAAACTCAACTCAACTCAACTCAACTCAACTCAACTCAACTCAACTCAACTCTAGTCTAGTCTAGTCTAGTCTAGTCTAGTCTACCTTACCCTACCCTAACACCATAGCTATATTGGGAAGAAGCAAGAACCTCACCATGGCATGGCCTTGAAATTCAGAACATGTCAACTGCAGGAGTCCCCAACCTGTGGGCCGCAGCCCAATACCAGGTCACGGCCTATTCGCAACTGAGCCTCACTCGCGCAAGCGTCACATTTGCTCATAAAGCGAGTAACAGGTGCTCACCTGCCCCTCCCACAAAATCATCCCCTCTTTTCCCCCTCCCCTTCCTTTCCCCCGCCCCTCGCTCCGGGCCACCAACCCTGGAACTCTGGTCCACTGAACCAGTAACGTTTATCCCTGATCCACTGTCAACTTGAACAACTGCCAATTAGCTCCAGGAGAGGTATGGAAGCTATTCGATGAAGTCATCAATTCTCTCCACAGGGACAGAGAAATCAAAAAGAGATTTCATCGCGGTGATTAACACAAAAGGGAGTGAGAAAGAACAGCTAATCATTTAATGTAAATGTCATTTATGTTAACGAAACATTAATAGGACTCCTTACATATGGGATAAATTATATCCTTTGGTCACATTAACAATTAAAATAAGACAATAACTCCTGGAGAAATTCTGGGGGTTACACCCATACAGTTTAGGGCTTGTGTGAAATCACAGTCACCTAGTATGCCCTTCCAACCCAGGATTTTAAATGACTAAGTAGAAAAACAAGTGATATACAAATAGTCCTACGAGCATTCATTTATTGACTGTTTGAAATTACAATCCCACTGAAAAAAAATTGACTTACAGCCAATCCTAACACTTACAACCATTGCAGTCATAGGGGACATGTTCAACCAGTGTGTGTTTAGGACAACTACAGCTTCCACGGATCGTGTCATCCCCGTTAGTGACCTTCTCGGCTGGCTTCCAGCAAGCAAAGTCAATGGGGGAAACTGGTCCTGCTTAACGACCATATGACTCACTTACGAATGGCGGTAATTTGCATAACGACCATGGCAAAAAAAAAAAAGGGTCAGAAAATCAGGCAAGACTCGCTTCACCCAGGAAGTGACTAAGCTTTGCTGCAGTGGCGCAGTGGTTAGAGTGGAGTTGTTGTTGGTTGCGAAGTTGTGTCCGACCCACCCCGACCCCATGGACAACGTTCCTCCAGGCCTTCCTGTCCTCTACCATCCCCCGGAGACCATTTAAGATCACGCCGACTGCTTCAGTGACTCCATCCAGACACCTCATTCTCCGCTGTTCCATTCTTCTTTTACCTTCAATTGTTCCCAGCATTAGACTCTTCTCCAGTGAGTCCTTCCTTTTCCTTAGGTGGCCAAAGTACTTGAGTTTCATCTTCAGGATCTGGCCTTCTAAAGAGCAGTCAGGGTTGATCTCCTCTAGGACTGACCGGTTGGATCGCCTTGCTAATTCTGCTGGCTGCAGGCCGACTGCCTGCAATTCGGCAGTTCGAATCTCACCAGGCTCAAGGTTGACTCAGCCTTCCATCCTTTCGAGGTCGGTAAAATGAGGACCCAGATTGTGGGGGAGGGGGAATATGCTGATTCAGTAAACTACTTAGAGAGGACTGTGGAGCACTGTAAAGCGGTATATAAGTCTAAATGCTATTGCTATTTCTGTGGTCATAAGCAGGGCCTCCTGATCCAGGATTGAATGTAACTGGAACAATAGGTGGAAGAGCCTTGGATAGTACAGTGGTCTAAAGCACCCTGTTATTAACACAGCTGCCTGCAATTATTGCAGGTTCGAATCTCACCAAGGCTCAAGGTTGACTCAGCCTTCCATCCTTTCTAAGGTAGGTAAATTGAGGACCCAGTTTGTGGGGGCAATAAGCTGACTTTGTATAAATATACAAAAAGTATGAAGGCTATTGCTTAGCGCATTGTAAGCTGCCCTGAGTCTCCGGAGAAGGGCGGCATATAAATCAAATTAACTAACTAACTAACTAATTCTGCAACGACTTCCTAACCACTGCTGGCATGTTTTCCTCAAGCAGGAAGTGGGTCCAAACTGGGCACCAGCTCTGACCAATCCCCCTTCTAGAACAAATAGTGAAAAATCTCCAGATCCAGGTTCACTGGAATCCAAAACCCACGATCACTGAATCCTGATCAGTGTAAGCCAAAGTTTGTTCTTCCCCATCCCGGTCCTCATAAAGGACTGGGAGATAGCATCACTTGTTTGCCCAGGATCAGAGAGATATAACTAGTCCTCGACTTACAACAGTTCATTTAGTGACCGTTCAAAGTTTCAACGGCACTGGAAAAAGTGACTTGGGATCGTTTTTCACACTTATGATTGTTGCAGCATCCCCAGGATCGTGTGACTTACTTTGGGATGCTTGGCAACTGGTTCATATTTATGACGGTTGCAGCGTCCCGGGGGGGGGGTGTCAGGTGATTCCCCCTTTTGCGTCCTTCTGACAAGCAAAGTCACCGGGGAAGACAGATTCACTTAACGACCCTGTTACTAACTTTAACAACTTGCAGGGATTCACTTTAAAAATGCGGCAAGTCGTAAAATGGGTACAAAACTCGTTTTAATGAATTTTCCACTTTGCAACATCAATTCTGGGCTCAGTTGTGGTCGCAAGTCAAGGACTAGCTGTATTGCATGGCTCCAATTCGACGTCACCAGCCCAAAGAGGCATGGATGATTAGGGGACCAGAGGCTAAAACATAGGAAGAACGGTTGCAGGAACTGGGTATGTCTAGTCTAATGAAAATAAGGACTAAGGGAGACATGATAGCAGTGTTCCAATATCTCAGGGCATTGCATTTTGGGGGTTAGGGTGTGCTTTGGGCAGTCAGTCTGGAAAAGGTTAGCCATCACTGGCCTAGGTAGTTGCTCCATTTGGAAAAACTAAAGACCTCATTGACCGAAAACTCAAAATGCTGTCTAAAAAACTTTCCAAACCCTCTATGAACACCAACATAGCCAAAAGCCAACCCTAAAATACTCCAATGGTCCATCTTCAACAACCCAGCATCCCTGACACTGCATTTTTTAAAAAATAAAGCATCATTATAAAAGTTTCAGTACAGAAAGTCCTTGACGTACGACCATTCGTTCAGTGACCATTCGAAGTTACGACGACGATGAAAAACCTGACTTAGGACCGTTTCTCACACTTACGACCGTTGCGGTGTTCCGGTGGTCACATGATTAAAACCCGGATACTTGGCAACGGATTCATATTCATGATGTCTGCAGTGTCCCGGGATCATGTAAATTTTGAGACCTTTTGACAAGCAAAGTCAATGGGGAAGCCAGATTCACTTAACAACTCTGTGACTAACTTAACAACTACATCGATTCACTTAACAAATGTAGCAAGGAAGTAAAATGGGGAAAAAATCATTTAACAACTGTCTTACTTACTAATGGAAATTTGTGGCTCAATTGTGGTCATAAATCAAGGATTACCTGTATTCTTTAAGTCTTTATAGCAATAGCACTTAAGACTTATATACCCCTTTAGAGCCCTCTCTAAGCATTTTACAGAGTCAGCCTACTGCCCCCAACAATTTGGGTCCTCATTTTACCCACCTCGGAAGGATGGAAAGCTGAGTTGACCTTGAGCCTGGTGAGATTTGAACTGCCAAACAGCTGGCAGTCAGCAGAAGTAGCCTGCAGTACAGCACTCTAACCACTGCGCCACCGTGGCTTATTGTCTGAAAAAATTCCAAATCATTGTTTCTCAAAAGTGGCAACTTTAGAATGTGTGGATTTAACCAGACCTGAATGCGATATACAGGTAGTCCTTGACTTATGACCACAATTGAGCCCGGAAATCGTGCTTTTAAGTGAGTTTTGCCCTGTTTTATGACTTTTTTTGCCACAATTGGTAAGTGAATCACTACAGCTCTTAAATTAGTGACATGGTTGTGAAGTGAATCTGGTTTCCCTGTTGACTTTGCTTGTCAGATAGTCGCAAAAGGGGATCACATGATCCAGGGACATTGCAACCGTCATAAATATGAACCAGTTGCCAAGTATCCGAATGTTAATCACGTGACCATGGGGATGCTGCAACGGTCATGTGAAAAAGAGCCTTGGTGGCGCAGCAGACTAAATGCTGTTAAAGTACTGCCAGCTGTCTGCAATTACTGCAAGTTCAAATCTCACCAGGTTCAAGGTTGACTCAGCCTTCCATTCTTTCGAGGTAGGTAAAATGAGGACCCGGATTGTGGGGGCAATAAGCTGACTTTGTATAAAAAAGAACACCGCTTGGGGGGGGCCAAAAGCCCTACTAAGCAGGTATAAACAAAAGTATGAAGGCTATTGCTTAACGCATTGTAAGCCTCCCTGAGTCTCCGGAGAAGGGCGGCATATGTATATATATATATATATGGCCATGTCACTTTTTTCAGTGTCGTAACTTCAAAACAGTCACTAAATGAACTGTTATTAAGCCAAGGACTACCTGTGCTGGATTCTTCCCACATCTATGATTCCATACAGTTCTATAACATAAAAGAGGTCCACCCATTTCAGGATATACACAGGAATAATATCAGATTATATCATCATATCCAAAATTTGGCACCCTGATTGAATTAAAATCTCACAGACTGTTGAAGAATTTGTCTACAATACGGGCACTCATCTTACAACTTAATTGAGCCCGCAATTTCAGTCATAACTCATGACAGTCATTAAGCAGATCATCACATAACTGCACCTGATTTTACAAGCTTTTTCATAGTGGTCATAAAGTGAATGCAATGGTAATTAAGCAAACCCATTGTTTGCTATGGGGCTTTTTTTGCTGGAAACTGGAAATAAAGCACTGTTTTCCGACAAAAATGTCATAAATGTTTGCCAGTTGCCAAACACCAAAAATGTGATTATGTGCCCTGAGGCGGATGTTTGCAGAAACTTCTAATCTGGGTGGTAAATAGCTTTTTCAGAATCCATGATAACTCTAAAGGTCACTAAGCAATTAGTTGTAAGTTAAGGACTACTTAAATAGAGATGCGGTACCATGTAACTTCTTTGTAACATAATACAAACAAGAGACTGCTTTTCTAAGATCTACAGGTAGTCCTCAATTTATGACCACAACTGAGCCCAAATTTTCTGTTAAGTGAGAATGCTCCATTTTACGACTTTTCTCCCCTCATTTGTTAAGTGGATGACTGCAGTTCTTAAATTAGTAACACGGTTGTTAAGCGAGTCTAGTTTCTGCGTTGACTTTGCGTGTTAGAAGGTCGGAAAAGGAGATCACATGACCCCAGGATACTGCAACCGTCATAAATGTGAATCAATTGTCAATCATCCAAATGTAAATGACGTGACCACGGGGATACTGCAAGGGTCCCGAGTGTGAAAAATGGCCACAAGTCACTTTTTTTCTGTGCCGTTGTAAGTTTGAATGGTCACTAAATGAACTGTTGTAAATCAAAGACTACCTGTACATTTAATCCATGTGCTGGATTAGAGATCTTTAGTCTGAAAAACTCATTTTGAGGACACCGAATACCAACACCTACGTTAAAAGAATAAAAAGGACCCTCTAAGGTTTAAGGATCAACCCAGAAGGGAAAGTTTCTTTGGTGTCTCTTTTGGGGTGACTCAGCAGTCATTACGGTTTCTTTTGATGTGGAGACTTCGTAATCTGTTTTAAATACACCCTGAGGTGATGATGACAGATTTCAAGCTAGGAAGAGAAATCCACTTGAACCTTTGTTATCCTATTTTTCAGTTCTAAAATTACATCTGCAATTTTTCCCTCCCCGTTATGAAACACTAGCATGCTTCTAGACAAATTTTCGGCCTGCAACTGCTGCCTCATAGACAGGGAACAATGAATCCCAATTAACAACATAGAAAAATATGGTCTAAGCCAGGGGTGTCAAACTCGATTTCATTGAGGGCCGCATCAGGGTTGTTTTTGACCTCAGGGGGACGGGGTGGGCATGGCCAGTTTGACCTCACTCGTGTCAGGGGGGCCTGTGGAGGCCCAAGCACTCTGCCAACAAAAATGGGTTCCTGAGCTCCATTTTTGGCTGCAATCTCCTGCAACCCTGGCAGTGAAAACGGACCTCGGGCGGACTGCGTGTGGCCCTTGTGAGTTCCATTTACGGCTGCGATGGCCTCCTGCAACCCTCTGGCAGTGAAAACGGATTTCGGGAGGGCTGCGCGTGGCCCTTGTGAGCTCCGTTTTCAGCTGCGATGGCCTCCTGCAACCCTCTGGCAGTG